>VWZE01009106.1:162515-217112 GCA_013396675.1 Eubucco bourcierii | reverse complement strand
TCCAGAACTGCACACAGTACTCCAGGTGGGGTCTGACGAGAGCAGAGTAAAGGGGCAGAATCACCTCCCTTGCTCTGCTGGCCACGCTTCTCTTGATGCAGCCTAGGACTCGGTTGGCTGTCTGGGCTGCATGTGCACACTGCAGACTCATGTTGAGCTTTTCATCAACCCAGACTCCAAGGTCCTTTTCCTCAGGGCTGCTCTCCAGCCATTCACCACCCAGCCTGGAGTTGTGCTTGGGATTGTGCCTACCCAGGTGCAGGACCTTACACTTGGCCTTATTGAATTTCATCAGGTTGGCCTGGGCCCAACTCTCCAGCCTGTCCAGGTCCCTCTGGATGGCATCCCTGCCCTCTAGCAAGTCGACTGTGCCACACAGCTTGGTGTCATCTGCAAACTTGCTGAGGGTGCACTCCATTCCTCTGTCCATGTCACTGACAAAGGTAGTCAGTGCTGCTGTTCTTTCCTCTACCTGTGCTAAGCTTTCTACTAAAACAACAAATCCAACAACAGCAGCAAACAATACAAAACAAAGCAAAAAGAAACTAAATGCAAAACATAAAACCTCTAAATCTGGACACGAAAACTGATTTCTGTACAGCTCCGAAATGGGAACAGCATCTCTGTTCAGGTGGTTGTTTCAAAATCAGGTCTGCTAGAGCTGCCTACTCTTGAGGATGGCCACAACAATGATCAGAGGGCTGGAGCACCTCCTTTATGAGGATGAGCTGAGAGAGTTTGGTCTGTTCAGCCTGGAGAAGAGAAGGTTCTGCAGAGACGTTATAGTGGCCATCCAGTACCTGAAGGGGGCTGCAAGAAAGCTGGGGAAAGACTTTTTGCAAAGGGTTGTAGTGATGGAACAAGAGGGAATAGAGGAATGAAATTTGAGGAGAGGAGATTTTGACTGGAAACTAAGAACTAAAATTCTTTACAATGAGTGTGCTGAGACACTGAAACAGGTTGCTCACAGAGAGATTGTGAATGCCTCATTCCCAGCTGTGTTCAAAGCTAGGCTGGATGAGGCTTTGAGCAAACTGGTCTAGTGGAAGATCTTGCTGTCCACAGCAGTGGGATTTGAGATGAGTGATCTTTAAGGTTCCTTCCAACCCAAACCTTTCTATGAATCTATGATTCTATGAATCCTTGATAAAACAAAATGAAAGTGGGCTTTCTGCCTCAAAGATTTTCAGACTAGTATTCTGAACAGGCATGTAACTCTGAAGGTCTCAAAACTGTTTCTAAATTACTAACCTAGGCTGGAAGGGGAAGAGATTGATTTAGAAGGATTTGTCATTAATTTCTGAGCATCTCAGAGCACAGTGTTCTTTTCAGACTAGACTTCCCAGTGTTTCAGTGTTTCAAATCAGTCTTTCTGAACTAGAATACTTCAACAGTAAGAGGAGGTTGAGGGGAGACATCATCGACCTCCACAACTTCCACAAAGGAGGCTGAAGTGAGGTGGGAGTTGGTCTCTTCTCACATGCAACAAGTGACAGGAGAAGAGGAAACAGCTTCAAGTGGTACCAGGGGAGATTCAGATTGGATATTAGCAAACATTTCTTCACAGTAATTATTCTCAAACATTGGAACAACCTGCCCAGGGAGGCGGCAGAGTCACCATCCCTGGAGGGATTTCAAAGACACATAGATGTGATGCTTAAGGATATGGTTTAGTAGTGATTAGCAATAGAGGTCAGATTATGAGCTCTAGGTGAGCAGCTGGATTTGATCATCACAAAGGTGTCTTCTAACCTCGACAGTTTTATGGTTAGAAAACAAAACCCCTCCACATTAAGATGGAAGAGGGTAGTTTTAGAGTGAATCTTAAAAACAAATTCTTCATGGTGAAAGTGGTGAGACACTGGAACAGGTTGCCCAGGGAAGTTGTGGACACCTTGCCTGGAAGTGTTCAAGTCCAGGTTGGATGGGGTCTTGAGCAACCTGGATGGGGTGTCTGCTCGTGTCTTGGGGGTTTCAACTAGATGATCATTAAAATCCTTTCCAACCCAAACCATTCTATAATTCTATGATATATAAGTGGAAACTGACTCCTTTGCCTGTTAAGAGATCCAGTTTTTATGAGCCAACAAAAAAATGCTTGATTGTTGAACTCTCTGACTTTGTTCCTAACCCCAGAAAGTTGCTTGAGTGAAACAGTGACTGTAACAACAGCTGATGCACAGACTCCCTCTCAACAGCACATGTATTTCTCACCTCATTCACTTCACTGGATTCCTTGCCAGCAGGCTCTTGAGTTCCAGACTTTTGTGCAAAAATGCAGTTCTCCAATGTCAGCTTTAACCCTGTCCCTGTCCTTCTGTATTCTGTGTGCTTTTTAATTAGGTGGTGCAATTTGTTCTCCTTAAGTCAGTGTGATGTGGTCAAAGCTATATTCAGTGCCAAAATGTTGCTAGTAAAATGACATCTGATTCCAAATAAGTTGTCTTGTACTTACTTCATGATGGTGCAGCCTATGATAGTTGATGCAATAAGGTCTGGAGAACGAGTCTTGTGGCAAACATCTGAGGGAAGTGGACTTGTTTAGCCTGGTGAAGAGGGGCCTAAAGTGAGACCTCACAGCTCTCTACAACTCCCCAAAAGGAGGTTGGAGTGAGACAGGGATTGGTCTCTTCTCCCCACTACCAGGTGATAGAAGAAGAGATAATGACCTGAAACCGTACCAGGGAAGGTTTAGGTTGGATATTAGGAAAAATTTCTTTCTTGTAAGAGAGATCAGGCATTGGAACAGGCTGTCCAGGGAGGCAATAGAGTCACTGTCCCTAGAGGTGTTCAAGAAAGATGCAGACAGGACACTTCTGAACATGGTTTAATGCCTGTAGCGGTCTTAGATTGATGACTGGACTCAGTAGACTTGGAGGTCTTTTACAACTGAAACAATTCAACGCTTCTATGATCTTCAGTAACTTCATGCTTATGACAGCCTATTTGTCTCTCCCAAAGACAGATATCAAGCTTTTCCTCTTTCATACACATTCTGTGGTATTTCAGAAATTACAGAGCAGAACATGCCGATTCTCTTCATGCCATTAGCAGGGAGACTTCTCCCTCTGTGGAACAGCACTTGTTAAATCAGGCTCAATTAGCTGTCTCTGGGCTTGACCTACAATTCTTTACATATTATGTTCATTTCAGGGAGTGTGCAAATGTTAGACAAAATCTCATTCCTCAGTAACATTAATACAGAATGTGGTTTTACAGCCCTGTTTAAAGGATTCTCATATATTTTAAAGAGCCAGTTGATAAGAAGGGAGGAACGGAAGAAAGAAAATATAACGCATGGATATTTTTTCAACATAAATATCAATTTTAGCATTAAGCAAATATTCTTAGCAATAGATGACCTAGAAATATAGGGATCTGAGAGTGAGCTATATATTTCAGGGAGAGCCATGCTGATGAGACTGAAATAATATGTAGTGCTGCCAAAACTTAATTTGGAATTAGATTACAACTTAACAATACTATATAAAATATATATATATATATATATTAAAGTGTTTTCCAATAGTTACCATTCTTTTGTATTGGATGATGAGCCAGCAGCATGTTTAGATGACCAAGAAGGCAAACAGCATAGAATCATAGAATAGTAAGGTTAGAAGGGACCTCAAGGATCATCTATTTCCAACCCCCTGCCATAGACAGGGACACCTCCCACTAGTACAAGTTACTCAAGGCCTCCTCCAACCTGGCCTTGAACATGTCCTGGCCTTAATCATCAAGGTGTTGTCAGAGGGAGCAGGGAAGTGATCATGTCCTTGTTCTGGACATTGGTGAGGCCACACAACAAATATTTGGTTTAGTTTTGGGCCCTTCACTACAATAAGGCCATTGAGGGGATGGAGTGTGTCCTGAAAAGGTCAACAAAGATGGTGAAGGGTCTGAAGAACAGCTGAGGGAAATGGGATTGTTTAGTTTGGAGAAGGGAGGTGCTGAAGGGAGACCTTATTGCTCTCTACAACTCCCTGGTTAGATGAGGTACGTGGAGATTTAGATTGGATATTAGGAAAAATTTCTTTCAAGAAAGAGTGTTCAGCCATTGAAACAGGCTGCCCAGGGTAGTGGTGAAATCACCGTCTCTGGAGGTGTTTGTAAAACATGTAGACATGCTTTAATGGCCATGGTGGTGGTAGGTTGATGGTTGAACTCAATGATCTTAGAGGTCTTTTTCAACCAAAACAATTTTATGACAGATTATATTGTGGTTCATTAGGTTACATAGTATCATGTTGAATATAAAAGCAGTATCACAGAATCGCAGAAACATTCTGGTTGGAAAAGACCCTCAGGATCACCAAGTCTAACAGATCTCCCTCCTCTACAAGGTTCTCCCTAAACCATATCCCCAAGCACCACATCCAAATGACTTTTAAACAGAGTTGGAATTGGTGGCTCATGCACCTCCCTGGGCAGCTGCAAGAGGGAAGAGGTTGGTATGTGTTTGATCAGAATTTACAACAGGTCTATAGTCACTAGGTTACTAGAGGTAAGCCCTGGGGAAAACAGAGCTTGCAAGCAGCATGAGCAGTTGGGGAAGATCATAGAATCATAGAATGGTAAGGTTGGAAGGGATCTCAAGGATCATCTAGCTCCAACCCCATGCCATAGGCAGGGACACCGCCCACTAGTACAGCTCACTCAAGGCCTCATCCAATCTGACCTTGAACACCTCCAGGGAGGGAGCAGCCACGACCTCCCTGGGCAACCTGTTCCAGTGTCTCACCACCCTCACTGTAAAGAACTTCCTCCTAAGATGTTATGTAACATATAAAAAAATCTACACATCTCAGGAGTTTTGCTGGTCAGTTGGATAGGGTAAATATAACCTGCTCTTTGATCAATTTAGTTACTTGGCATTCTTTGTCATATACCTTTCTCTCTATGATTTTAGCTTTGAGCTATAAGCATTGTAGTTTCCAGTATACCTTTCTATTTATGATTGTAGTATTTGAGCTATAATGAAGTGTTGAAACTATACCCAGAGTGGGGTACCCAAGTGTGCATGCATTTCCTGATCCCCAAAGAACCAACTGGAACAGCAGCCCATTCCAATGCCTGACCATTCTTTCTGTGAAAAAAAAATTTCCTGATGTCCAGTCTATACCTATCAAGACACAGCTTGAGGCCACTCCCTCTTGTTCTATCACTAATTACATTTGAGAATACCAGCACCAACCCCTCCACAATATTATTTAATGCAAATAGACTTGAAGGGTGGAGGGAGAGGAAATGGAAAAATTATGTTGCCCAACCTAATCATAACCTTTTTTGTTACTCAGAAATGTGGAACACTCCCTTTTGGCGCTATGTTAAATAGATTTCATGGTGCTACTAGCAGTAGTTAAGAGTACAAACTGCACAACTGTGTGCAGTTCTGGAACCCTCAGCACAGGAAGGACATGGAAGTGTTAGAGCTGGTCCAGAGGAGGGCCACGAAGATGGTCANAGGGGGCCTACAGGAAGGCTGGGGAAGGATTATTTACAAGGTCTTGCAATACCAGGACAAGGGGCAATGGGTTTAAACTGGCAGAGGGGAGATTTAGACTGGATGTCAGGAGGAAGCTCTTTCCAGTGAGGGTGGTGAGGCACTGGAACAGGTTGCCCAGGGTTGTTGTGGCTGCTCCCTCCCTGGAGGTGTTCAACGATGAGGCCTTGAGTGAGCTGTACTAGTGGGAGGTGTCCCTGCCTATGGCAGTGGGTTGGAACTAGATGATCCTTGAGGTCCCTTTCAACCTTACCATTCTATGATTTGAGCATTTGTTTGATCTCAGCATCACAATTTGCTACTTTTGGAAAATATGTAAAACAAATTACATGCAATCACCTTCTGCTAGTTTGGTTAGAAGACTGGTTATCATACCATTATAAACTGGAATTACCAAGAGAAAGTCCTGTTGAGATACCATTCTGATGGATACTGAGTTAAAGAATTGCAGTGGTTAAAATAAAGGAACAAGCTCTTGCCTGTAGAATTTATAAAGCTGCTAACAAATGAGATAAAATCCTGAAGTAACTCACATAAATGTGTCAGTTCTGTACAGCTGATGAAACTAAGGAGGTGGAGTCACCTTCCCTGGAGGTGTGCAAGAAATGATCTTAGAGGTCATTTCCAACCAAAACAATTCTATGAATGTATGATTCTAACTGGACTGAAACGATCACAACAGTCTGCAAATGCATTTAGTGGACATTGTAGCCACAGCTCACTGTAGAACTGCATGCAAATTGTTCTAAAACGGACCATATGGTACAATATTATGTCTCATTTCATTGTTCTGCATCTTTGGTTTTTGTTTTTTTTTTTTTTTTTCTGTAATTCTCAGAATTAAACCCTTCCAGACTGAAGAAGTGTAAGACAATCTATTATGTCTACTCCTAGCAACCTGAGAGAAGTTGGATAGGACCATTAGCCTTTAGAAGCCTCCATTCAATGTAAACTTCCAGGAAAGCAAATCATTATGGACTAGATCATCAATGCCTTCATTTAGCAGAAGAAAGTATATTCTACATGTATCATGATGAGAAGATTCCTGGTTAAGAGGCCATATTGAACAAGTTGCCAGGGGGAGGTGGAAGTAAATGATCTTTAAGGTCCCTTCCAACCCAAACCATTCTATGATTCTATGATCCATGGTTTTTAAACCTGTTGCCAGAAATTGTAGCCAAGTGTTTATAGGAGACAGATTGCTTTGCAAGACGTTCTCATTTTTTTCTCAACCCATTAATCTCTTATTGTGTGATGGAATGTGCTGGATTCCAGTGTTATAAATATTTGGGAAAAGGGCCAAACGCACCAGCCTTACATTGATGTAACTCTTATCTAGAAACACTTTCCCAGGTTTACTTCATAACTAAGAGAAAACTGGGGAAACAAAAAGATTTTATTTTCAACAAACCACTCCCTGGTGTAACTAGAGTGTAATTGTGATCTTTTAGAAGTCTTAGGACAAATGTGATACAAAATACCCTCTCCCATGACAGAAGTCTAAGCTGTGGGCAAAACCCATGGTGCTGATATTCTTTAGATTCTGTTTGTCCTTATTGTCTTTTGGAGAGGGGAGGTTGGCAGGACACCCTGTTCCTCTCTGTGGCTACCTGAAAGGAGGTTAGAGTGAGGTGGGAGTTGGTCTTTTCTCCCTAGTATCAAGTGGTAGGACAAGAGGAAATGTCCATGAGTTGCACCAGAGGAGGTTTAGGTTGGATATTAGGAAACATTTGTTTCCTGCAAGAGTGGTCAGGCATTGGAACAGGCTGTATAGGAAGGTGATGGAGTCATCATCCCTGGAGGTGCTGAAGAAATTTATGGAGATGGTCCTTTAGGACATTATTCGACGGCTATGGTGGCCTTAGATTGAAGGTTGTGGTCAATGATCTTAGATTTTTTTCTGTGATTCTGTGATTTCTGTGATTCCACACTTGCTTTCCTTATAGATAGAATCATAGAATGGTAAGGTTGGAAGAGACCTCAAGGATCATCGAGTTCCAACCCCCTGCCATAGGCAGGGACACCTCCCACTGGTACAGCTCACTCAAGGCCTCCTCCAACCTGGCCTTGAACACCTCCAGGGAGGGAACAGCCACAACCTCCCTCGGCAACCTGTGCCGGTGCCTCACCACCCTCACTGGAAAGAATTTCCTCCTAACATGCAGTCTAAATCTCCCCTCTGCCAGTTTAAACCCATTGCCCCTTGTCCTGACATTGCAAGACCTTGTAAATAATCCTTCCCCAGCCTTCCTGTAGGCCCCCTTCAGATACTGGAAGGCTACTATCAGGTCTCCTCGAAGCCTCCTCTTCTCCAGGCTGAAAAGCCCCAACTCTCTCAGCCTGTCCTCATAGGAGAGCTGCTCCAGCCCTCTGATTATCTTCGTGGCCCTTGTCTCATTCAACTCTATGTAGGTTTAACATGGTGTGGTAGAAGCTAAATTTTCATTTCACTGTGGGCTAGCTTCTGATTAAAACCAAATACTTGGATTTTCAGGCATGTTGGGGTTTAAGTCAGTTATTGAAAAACCTGAGTATTCATGGTTGCTCAGGTTTCAGTGAGGTGCTCAAGCATGTCCCCAGATGGAAAGATGCAAGAGGTGAATGTGATGGTGGTGGGCCTAGGTCAGTACTGTGTCAGTTTTTTATGTCCAGCATTTCATACCTAGCATCTAGGCTGCTTTGGCAACTCAAGTTTGCAAAACCTATTTAGACAACTCTCCAGCTGTTATTGGTTCAAAGAAGGTGCACATAGTTTTTGACAGGAGTTCTTTAGCACTGATGTGTTGAGAAACAGATGGTTTGGAAACTCTCAAGTGGAAGAAAAGTATGTGAGCATATGAGATTTTAAAGGCAAGCAGATTCTTTGAGAATCATAAAATCACCGAATGGCTTGAGTTGTAAGGCACCTTAAAGATCATTTAATTCCAACCTCGCTGTCATGGGCTCCTGCCCACTACAACAGGTTGTTCAAAGCCTCATATAGCCTAGTCTTCAGCAATTCCAGAGGTGAGTTATCCATGATTTCTCTGGACAGTCTGTTCCAGTCTCTCAATGTTCAATCTAAAGCTACCCTAAATCAAACCTTTAGCCATTGTCCTGTCACCACACACTCTTATAAAAAGGCCCTCCCTAGCTTTCTTGTAGCCCCCTTCACAGAGTCACAGAATACATGTGGTTGAAAGAGACCTTAAAGATCATTCAATCCAACCCTTCACCCAGCACTGAAGGGTCAACACTAAACCACATCCCTAAGTGCCAGGTCCACACAACGCTTCAATATCCCCAGGGATAGTGACACCATCACTGCCCTGGGGAGACCATTCCAATGTTTGATAACCTTTTCAGTGAAGAAATATTTCCTAATACCAGCCTGAAGCTCCCTTGGCACAGCTTGTAACCATTTCCTCTAGTCCTGTCACATCACCAAGGAGAAGAGGCTACCCTCTCCTCGCTCCAACCTCCCTTCAGGTGGTTGCATAGAGTGATGATGTCTCCCCTCAGCCTCCTCTTCTCCAGACTGAATAACCACAACTCCCTTAGACGCTCCTCGTAGGCCATGTGCTCTAAACCCTTGACTTATTCAAATTTTGTGCCATAGGTTTCCAAAGGAGAATGCCATGGAATATAGTGTCAAAGACTTTACTGAAGTCCAGGTAGACAAAGTTTGCAGCCCTTCCTTCATCCTCTGCATGGGCCACCTTATTGTAGAAGGAGACTAGATTAGTCAGACATTACCTACCTTTCATAAACCTGTTCTGACTGGACCTGATTGCCTGGTTGTCTTGTATATGCCACCTGATGACACTTAGGATGGGATTCTCCATGACCTTTCCTAGCACCAAGGTCAGACTGACAAGCCTGTAGCTCCGTGGATCATCCTTTCAGCCCTTCTTGAAGGCGGGTGTCACATTTGCTAGCCTTCAGATAACTGAGACCCCCCCACTTATCCCAGGAGGTACTGAAAGGCTGATATAAGGTATCCTGTGTCCCAGGTTGGGAACTATAAGGTTAAAAAGAGTCCTCTGGGGACTGGAAGATTGTTATTCAATCCCATAATTCTTCTATCTCTTCATAAACTCACGGCAAGGCAGCTTGTTCTCCTTTCCACTCCCTCCAGTCTTGTGCCAGGCAGGAGCTGCTTTATCGGACCAAACATGTAAGGATAGGTCTGGTTTGGGGCCTCCAGAGGCTGTGCTTGGGCCTCTTGGATAGCAGAGGCATGGCAGGGGGAAGGATTGGAGCACTGGGGATGATAGTTTTAATTTTGGGTTGTGGGAAAATTCAGGGGGTTCGCTTATGGATTCCGCATCTGCCTTGCAATTTCTATCTGTAACTCTCTCTCAAATATAATTCTGTTTTTTTTTTTTTTTCTCCAATTCATTTGAGAGCTTTACTCTGTCAGCTCTTTAAACCCACGACATCCTGGATCCTTCTCTTCTTCAGGTTCAAAAGCCCCAACTCTCATAGCCTGTCCCCATAGCAGAGGTGATCCAGCTCTCTGATATCTTTGTGGCACTCCTCTGGACCCTCAACAATGAATCTGTGTCTTTCTTTAGTTGGCAGCTTCAGAGTCGGGCACAGTACTCCAGATGAGATCTCACCAGAGCAGAGAATGCCTTTTGTACTTGAATTATAGTGCAGGTGCCTGAGTTATATTTCTAGAAATGGCTTATATTCAAGTGTGAACTGAAAAATTAAGAAGTATAAATGCATTAAGAGTTAATGTTACAGCTACTTGAATTAATGACCTGAGACACTTCTGCTTAGTTACCAGTCGTGACAAAGAGGATGCAAAGCAGCCGTTACACGCAGTCACATACAACAGTGTTATTTAATGTGTGACCCAGAAACTTATATTACATAGTGCAGATGTTTTCAATTGAAATAATCACATAAAACTTGCCATCTCATGGCACAACTGGTAGAATGTTATATCTGCAAGAAAATAAAAACTCATATTCTGTGCTGCACAGACATTTCATCTGTCACAACCATCATCCATAAAACTGGAAAGAATTTCTCTGCTGAGAACATACTCCACTGAAAAAATGCATTTTTCACCTTTATCTTCTACTACTAAATACTACTATTTAGTAATGTCAGTATTGCTGTAATACTGATCTATTTCATATACAAGGTGTTGGATATCACAGCTTAGAGCCATTGGATTGTCAAGGCTGGAAGGGAGCTCAAGGATCATCTAGTTCCAGTGCCTCTACCATGGGTAGGGACATCACATGCTAGATCAAGTTGCTCAGAGCCTTATCTAACCTTGCCTTAAAGACCTCCAGGTATGGGGCTTCCACCACTGCCCTGGGCAACTCATTCCAGTGTATCACCACCCTCATGGTGAGGAACTTCTTCCAATATGAATCTATTCACTTCTAGTTTTACTCCATTCCCCCTAGTCCTATCACTATCTGACATCTTAAATAGTCCCACCCCAGCTTTTCTGTAGGCCCCCTTCAGATACTGGAAGGCCACAATAAGATCTCCTCGGAGTTTTCTCCAGAGCTCAATCTGTCTGTCTTCATAAAAGAGGTGCTCCAGCCCTCTTATTATCCTCATGGCCCTTCTCTGGACATGTTCCAGCATGTCCATATCCTCCTATTGTTATAGGGGCTCCAGAACTGGATGCAGTACTCCTAGTGGGGTCTCACAAGGATGGAGTAGAGGGGGAGAATCACCTCCCTTGACCTTCTGGTCACATTTCACTTGATGCAGCCCAGGATGCAATTGGCTCTCTGGGCTGCAAGTGCACACTGGAGGCTCATGTTGAGCTTCTTATCCACCAGTACCCTCAAGTCTCTCTCCCCAGGGTAGCTCTCAAACCAGTCACTGCCCATTTTGGGATTGCCCCAACCCAGGTGCAGGACCTTGAACTTGGTCTTGTTGAACTTCATGAGGTTGGCTTGCTTCCACCTCTCCAGCCTGTCAAGGTCCCTCTGGATGCCATCCCTTCCCTCCAGCATGTCAACTCCACCACACAGCTCGATTGTGTTGTCAAACTTGCTGAGGGTAAACTCAATGCCACTGTCCATGGTGCCAACACAGATACTGAATAAGACTGGTCTCAGTACTGGTCCTTGAACTTCACAGATTCTATCGAGTTGGAAGGGACCCTCAAATGTCGTCTTGTCCAATCCCTCCTGTAGGGACACCTGCAGCTAGATCAAACTGCCCAAGGTCATATCAATGATCTTGAATGTCTCCAGAACTGGTGCCTCAACCATACCCCTGGGCATACTGTTCCTGTATTTTACCACTACCATTGTAAAGAACTTCCTCCTAATGTCCAACCTAAATCTACCCTGCTTGATTGCCCCTTGTCCTATTGCTCCAAGCCCTTCTAAACAGTACTTCCCCAGCCTTCCTGTAGCTCACTTCAGATACTGAAATGCTGCTATAAGTTTCTCCAGGGCCTTCTCTCCTCCAGGCTGAACAACCCCAATTCCCTCAGCCTGTCTCCACAGGCGAGGTTCTCCAGCTCTCTGATCATCTTTGTGGCCTGCTCTGGATCCACTCCAGCAGGTCCATGTCGCTCTTGTGTTGGGGATCCCGTAGGTGGACATAATATCCCAACTGAGGTCTCACCAAGGAAGAGTGGTAGAATCACCTCTCCTTATTTGCTGGCCAAACTTCTCTATGTGTCACATCAAATACTGTGAAATTTGTGGCAACCAATTTAAAACAAAAATTCCTCTTAATTTATATGTGAATGTATTTAGAGCTCTGTTCCCCACAACTTGTGAACCAGCTTGATGTGCAATGAATGTAACACCATATAAAAGTCAAATCCTCTATTACGTAACTATTAACAAAGTGAAACATTGTAGTTTGTTATTCATTTTGGGGTTTTAGATCTAGTGTCTTGGAGAGATTCCAGCTTGGCAAACCAGTTTCTGCCCTAGCAAAATTCCTTTTTTTGCCTACCTGCCTGCCAGCACCACCTTTTTTCCTGCTGTCCCTGTTTGCACCACATGGCCACCTCGCCACATGGTGGACACCTCTTCCTGAATCTACCTCCATCCATTGCCATCTGGTTGTATATACCTTTTTTGTGCTTTGTTTCCCTTCCCTATACCTTTTGTAACTCCCCTACCTTAAAAGCCTTTTTTATTTATTGCTGGAGGGTTGTTTTTTTTAACTTCCAAATCAAAGCCAGACTATTCTTTGGATGCTTTTTACCTCTTTCACTCTCTCTATGTATCTAATTGCTTTCTTTCCAAAAGGGAGGAAAAGGAGGTTTATTATTATTATTGTACTGGTTCGGTTAGCTATGTTTTAAGTCTCTGGGAAGATTAAACTAGAACCAATACACTCTTGTAGTTTCTCTCTAACATCCTGTTCTGTAACCTGATGCATCATGGAGTGAATCTCTTGTAGAATTATAGAATTGTTTGAGTTGGAAGGCACCTTAAAGATTACCTAGTTCCACCAGTCCCACCATGGGCTTGGGCACCTGCCACTAGACCAGGTCACTCAAGACCTTGTCCAATGTAGCCTTGTGATTGAGTGAAGTTAGCTGAACCTGTTCTGCAATAGAATAGTTTTAATAGCATTTTGGGATCCTTCTGAATCACAGAAACACTGGTTGGAAAAGACTTTTAAACATCATTAAGCCCAACCATTATTGAACTCTACCAAATGGAAGGTAGTGTTATAAAAAGGTAGTGGAATAAATCATAGAATGGTAAGATTGGGAGAGACCTCAAGGATGATCTAGTTCCAGCTCCCTGCCATAGGCNTCCCTCCCCAGCCTTCCTGTAGGCCCCCTTCACATACTGGAAGGCTACTATCAGGTCTCCCCAAAGCCTTCTCTTCTCCATGCTGAAGAGCCCCAACTCTCTCAGCCTGTCCTCATAGGAGAGCTGCTCCAGCCCTCTGATCATCTTCATGGCCCTCCTCTGGACCCACTCCAACAGTTCCATGTCCTTCCTGTGCTGAGGGCTCCAGAACTGCACACAGTACTCCAGGTGGGGTCTGATGAGAACAGAGTAAAACACTATAAAGATAGCTTTTTAATGTAGAAAACTATTTTTCTCTTGAAATCATTGATTCATAGAATGGCCTGGGTTGGAAGAGATCTCAGAAGGTCATCTATCCTGCTTTTAGTTTAGTAGACAGTTGTCTTTATGTAAAATAGCAATAACTAGCTATTTAAATACATGACTAGTTAAATATCAGGCATCTTTACTTTTAATTATTTTGTTTTATCCCACTGGAACAGTGAGCAGCTGTTTTAGAACACAACGAACTTCTCTTCAGCAATAAAGATGCTTCAGTGTGCTAACTGGTAAAATCCTGGATTTTTGTGAACTTAAATGAGGATGTCTGAGAACAGAAGACAATCATGTAAATGTAATATTGGAACTGATGAGCTTTGTACAGCAACATAAGCTAGCTGAACATAAAGCCAAACATTTTCTTTTTCCAGCTTGAATGGTTATTTGTATTTAAGATACAAGATGACTAATCAGGCTATGCTTGTGCTGTAGCTCTGTCCTTCAGGCCAGGAATAGGTACTGATGAGAGGCCTTCGTATCCCTAGAAAGCCCTTATGAACATCAGTGTCACACAGATAAAAGGACTGCAGATCAGGTTAAAAACTGCCATAGATCTGCATCTACCATTGTGCTCACCTCAACATCTCAACATGTGAGAAGAATTTAGCTTTGACACGTCACTGAGTTGCAGAAAAAAATATCACAGTGAGTGTGAAGCAAGGCAAATCTAGAGGCAGCTGCAAAACCAGAAATCTTACCTGGTTGTTTACTTGGGTCTAGCAGTTAAATCCAAAGATCCCTAGTTCTGGAATATTCTCATTTGATATTTTATTTTGTTGGCAAAGGGTTGTCAATGGATCATAGATTCAGATAATGTTAGAGTTTTGAAGAGACCTCTGGAGAGGTCTCTGGACTTCGGCCCCACTGCCAAAGCAGAGTCACCTAGGGCAGGCCACACAGGAACATGGTCCGGTAAACGTCTCCAGAGAAGGAGACTCTCTGGGAAGCCTTCCAGTATCTGAAGGGGGCCTACAGGAAGGCTGGGGAAGGATTATTTACAAGGTCCTGCAATGACAGGACAAGGGGCAATGGGCTTAAACTGGCAGAGGGGAGATTTAGACTGGATGTCAGGAGGAAGTTCTTTCCAGTGAGGGTGGTGAGGCACTGGAACAGGTTGCCCAGGGAGGTTGTGGCTGCTCCCTCCCTGAAGGTGTTCAAGGCCAGATTGGATGAGGCCTTGAGTGAGCTGTACTAGTGGGAGGTGTCCCTGCCTATGGCAGGGGGTTGGAACTAGATGATCCTTGAGGTCCCTTCCAACCTTACCATTCTATGATTCTATTCCAGTGCTCCAGAATTGTCACAGCAAAGATTTTCCTCATGTTGAAGCTGTCTATTGACCCTTATCATTGGGCACTGGTGAAAAGAGACTGACTCCTTCTTCTGGATACCCACTCTTAAGGTAAGCGTTGATCAGATCCCCTCTCAGCCTTCTCTTCTTCAGGCTAAACAGTCCCAGCTGTCTCAGCTTTTCCTCATCAGACAGATGTTCCAGTTCTTTCACCATCCTAATAGCCTGCATTGGACTCTCTCCAGTAGTTCCCTGGTTCTCCTGAGCTGGGGAGCCCAGAACTGGACACAATGCTGCAGATGAGGCCTTACTAGGCCATTGCGTTGTTTTTTAAGAAGAAATTTGTATGTTTTCTTTGTGGTAAAAATAATATAGCTTTTCCTACCCTAGTAGATGTGTTTGGGTAATTGCATTGAATGCTGAGATGCCACAGTAAAGGGGCACCTCAGAGAAATCACTACAAATAATTTTAAAAACCTGAAGATACATTATTTCTAACATTGAAGTACCAATTATTTTTAAATATTAGAGTTTATCAGTTCAAAACCATGTAAAAATTCTGTGGCTTTCCCTACCAGAGGCATACTTGAAAGATATTTTACACGAGGTTTTTCTAGTAATATCCATTAAAGAGCAAAGCTGCTTCTCTCTCGCAGGTATGAGTAGCCAAAATTGTCACACAAATGTTTTGTCTTATACAGATTGCAGATTCACAGAGTGCATGGGACTGGAAGGGACCCTCAAAGATCCTCTTGTTCAAAACCCCTGCACTTTCAGGGAGTTGGAGGGACATCTTGTTGGAGGGACACCTCCAACTAGATCAGACTGCCCAGGGCCACAGCAAGTCTAACTTTTGAGTGTCTCCAGGAACAGGGCCTTGACCACATCTTGGGCAACCTGTTGCCGTATTTCACTGTCCTCATTGTGAAGAATTTCTTCCTAATGTCCAACCTAAATCTACACTGCTCCAGCTTCAAACCATTGCCTCTCATCTCATCACCACAAGCCCTTCTAAACAGTCCCTCCCAAGCTTCCCTGTAGATCCCTGTCAGATACTGAAATGTAGTTATAAGATATTGAAATTCTTTCTTTGGAATGTAACACTTTGTTGAGAGCACATCAAGAGCATTTGATCCTTTACAGCTTCTTGTTGATTTCCAGCATCAAGATCTTAAAGTAATTTCCATTTCTACTGAGTTAACTTGAACAGATAAACTATTGTTTAGTGAAATGTTAAGAAGGATGCACTTTTCCATCTCAATGTGAGGGGAGAATATAAGTTAAATCACTTCCTACCTTGACAGTTTCTGTGTCCATTTCTAGATTAATGGGTACAAAGCTGGCCTAGATGTTATGATAAATGGATTATCCTTCATGTATGTTTGCTGGGTTGGGGATTTCTGGGGAGGAATTTTTTGGCAGAGGTGATATGAGCCTGTTAAAAAATTGAAGCAATCATTTTACTCACACCTAAGATATTGATAAGAGCAAGAGAGTGAACATGGCACTTCAGGGTATCGTTTAATGGTGGTCTTAGGTTGACAGCTGTACTTGATCTTGGGGGTGTCTTCCAACTGAAAAAACTCTGTGATTCTCTGATCCTATGTTAGCATATTGAGGGCTTGTGTTGGAAACAAAACCCAACCCTGTGGCTCTTTCCTCTAGTTGCCAGCCCATCACAGCATTGCTGGTGAGCTGTATCTGTCTAAATGCACACAACCTCTCTTCCTGTCCCCATTTAAAAAGAGCAGGTTGAAGCAAATTCTCCTGACCCTCCACTCTACTCTAGTGAGTCCTCATCTAGAGGATTATGTTCAGTTCTGGGGCACCTATGTAAGAAGGAGGACAGGAAACTAATGGAGAGAGTCCAGTGTAGGCTACCAGGATGATCAAGGAACTGGAACATTTGTCTGATGAGGAAAGGCTGAGAGATCTGAAGCTATTTAACCTGGAGAAGAGAAAGCGGAGAGAGGATCTTATTAATGTGGGTGTCAAGAAGAAGAGACCAGTCTCTTTTCACCAGTGTCCAGTGACAGGATGAGGGGCAGTGGACACAAACTGGAACACAGGAATTTCAACCTCTACATGAGGAAAAACTTTGCTGTGACAGTGCTGGAGCCCTGGAACAGGTTTCCCAGAGAAGTTGTGAATTCTCCTCTGGAGATTTTCCAAACCCACCTGGATGTGTTCCTGTGTGGCCTGACCTAAGTGATCCTGCTTTGGTAAGGAGATTGGACTCGAGGTCCCCTTCCAACACTTACCATTCTGTGATTCTGTGATCTTATTCATCCTGTGGCTCCATCCTAGGAACAGATTTAGTCAAAACAAAGCAGTAACTGCCACTGTATTCAGAGCTGAACTGAACTGCATCATCTATGGATGTTAGGGACAAGGGCACAATGCAGGGAACATTTTTATCTGCGTGGTGGGAGAGTTTCCACCCTGATGGAAAAAATTGCCTGTAATTCTTCTGTGGGAAGGAATGCATCCTGATGCAGGCTACCTGTTGCTCAACAGCACTGCCATTATCATCAGGGGAGTATAAACACTGCTTTTTTAAATGTAACAGAGAATGCTGCCAGGGCATTGTCCCAGTGGATTGTGTTCACCATTTCAGAGATTTAATAATGAAATACCATTGTAGGCCCAACCCCTCTATTTTATGTGAAGGAAGAAGTAAAACAAATTCCAGACTGTGTTTGTTATTAAGAACACCCTTACCTCTTTATTCATCTTCCTCAGATCCTCTGAATTTTCCCTACATTTTTTCAGTTTCTTGAAAGACATTTCAGAAAGTATCATAGTATCTGAAATGGCATGAAGAATCTTAAACCTACTCTCAGCACAGACACAGAGATCCTGTGGGCCATTTTCCTTTACTTTTTGATCCTTTTTCTTTCTTTTTTGTTGGGGCTCAGGTTATTTTTTAGTCTTTTTACCTTGTTGAATTGGGGTGGTTTTGATATCAGAGTTTATTTTGCTTCTGATTTTCTCATACTCCACTCTTCCATTCCCAATCTCTTTTGTTGTTAAATGATTAAATTATTATCAAATGGGCAGAGGATCTTTCAGCACTTTTGTTGCCATGGTGACTGGATGTGAAGGCCAGAGAAGGAATAGAATTTAAGCATTAGAAATAAAATTGAATGAAACTTATTTTGCTATTAGAGAACTTTGCCCACAATTCACTTTTCTCAATGAAGTTATTTTTATGCAAAGGAAAATAAACTCTAGGAGGAGAAAAAAAGAAAAGACAAGAAAACTTTTATGTTCTTTACTGCATCATTTTACTGAAGAATTTTTAACGTCGTCATAAGGAACCACTTAGGGAACAGATTTATATCCAGTTTTTATTTTATCTCAATCCTATGTCCCTTTTAATTCTCTTAGTTTGTTGTTTGGAGTGGGTTTTCTTTCAGCACTCTCAGTCTTGCAATGGGAAATTCAAAATTCAAGTCATGAGTTGTGACTTTTTCTGCAAGCTAAACCCATGGCTACGTAACCAGCAATGTCTGCATTGATAAAAGAGGGAATCTGGAGGAGGAGGAGAGGAGGTGAAGTTGGAAGAGAAGCACTGTGGAAGGTTCCTCAGTGGCTTATATTACTTTCTATAGTGTTTCTTTTTTCCCCTTCTTGTTTCCAGTTACAACTAGTTTGAAGATGGGGGGAAAAAAAGACATTGAATCATTTGTTTGTTTAGGTTTTTTGTTTGTTTGAGTTTTTTGGCTTGGTTTGGTTTATAATCTTCTATACAGAAATGATGGGCAGTGTTTCTTCAATGGACTGTCACTCCACCTCAGCCAAAAGGGTGCTGATTCAGGCTACAAAATGACCTGGAGGCACAAAAATGACACAGAACCATCTACAGAGGACTCAGCTCTTGGCCTCATCATCTCTGAAAGACCTTTATTCCATTATAGAACTGTATTTAATGTCAAGATCCTCACAAAACATCCAGAATCTAATCTCCCAGGTAAGACTTCTATAATGAGAATAGCCAAAGCTTCATCATGACTAGTTTTGTAGAGCTCTGAGATGATGGATCTTTTGCGGTTTGAAGGTTCAGTGCCTTCATTGGTACAACTCAATGACTACAAGAGAGATGGCAATATAGTAGAGCAACTTGCTTATTCTCCCATATAATCCTTCATTTTATTTTGGTTATGGATCTTGTGATTGCTGCTGTTGTTGCTTTGGTTTACATTGTTTGATTTAGGTTGATTTGATTTTTTTTTTTTGTTTGGTTTGGGAGTTTGTTGTTTTTAAAAATGTGTTGAATTACTATGAAAGGTTATACAGTTTAATGATGGTAGATAATGTAAACACTCATTTGATTTTATATTCTCAAGTCATGTTTCTAAGTAGTTCAGAAATTACAAACTTTAATTCCAGAAGAATTGGAATCAGGTTTGTTTTGTTTTGTTGGTTTTTTTTAAATCAAAAGTAATGTTTTATCTAATTTTAGCAGGGGGTAAACATCTGGATATTGGTTGGTTTTCTCTCTTAATACTGGAGATGTGGTTAACTGCACCATTCTTTCCCTTTTGTTTTCACCAATAATTAATATTTTTAGACATTCTGGGTTGGAATGAATGCATGGATAATGCAGACTGTAGAAGGCATGCAAATATGAGGTTTTAGAAATCAAATGGAAATGTAGACAAAAAGTCAGGACTGGACAATTATTTTCCTATTCACTATTGGAATGGGCTGAGGTGGTGGAGTCACCATCCCTAGAGATGTTCAAGGCGGGTTTGGACGCGGCACCTGGTGCCACGGTCTAGTCTTGAGTTCTGTGGTAACGGATTGGACTTTGAGGTCTCTTCCAACCTTTGTGATACTGTGATACATTTAGTCCATGTTATGCCTTTGGTGTTGGAATAATCGTGCAGGGAAATAAATCAGTTGCTTACTCTTTCCAGCATGAGGAATTGACATGTTGAATATCACCCAAAGGAATGGGATGGTTTTTAAGGTTTAGGAGCTGGCAGTTAATGCGATTTTTGGAGTGCCTAAATGACAGGAGTTGAGGGATTGTAATATTTCTCTTTCTACAGTAACCTTGTTTTGTTTTCTGTAGCCTTGATTCACTAATTGACCAAATGCTGAAAAATGTTGAAGTTAAGGCAAGAATAATCAGACACCTTATTGTTATTTGTCATTAATTCATTCATGCTAGTTTAAAAATGATGAAGCTCTTCCCAGTTGGAATGTTGAAATCCATGTAGTAGTCAGCATTTACCTGTACAAGAAAAGCAACCTTGAACTGCAGCTCCTGGGCAGGTGTTTCATTCTAGGAGGAAGTTCTGCTCCTTTTTTGGACATCAATCTATGAGAGTAAATCCTGTTTGAGTAGGGTCCTTAACCGCAGCTTTTCCTGACCAGTTTTTCATTTCCAGGCTGAACTTGTAAGTTTTTCCTTCTAATATCCAGGGCAGGAGGATTGTGCTTCAGCATCAAACTTGATTTTAACTGATACTTTACTTTGTGTCTTTCAACAGTGAGTTATTTCCTTTTTTTTTTTTTTTTTTTTTTTTTTTTCTCCTATGAATCATATCGTTAGGTTCCTGGGAGAGCTATGGCTAATTTCATCAAAAGTTTAGTTTTTACACTTATTATTGTTTTTATTGCATATAATTAATTTTAAACAGATGAGATCAAAGGCAAAAAAAGATTACTTCTTGTCTTATATTTGTATCTAAAAACATCAATGGCCTTGGTTTTGGTTAATGTCATTTCAAGGCCAGACTGGATGAGGCCTTGAGTAACCTGTACTAGTGGGAGGTGTCCCTGCCTATGGCAGGGGGTTGGAACTAGATGATCCTTGAGGTCCCTTCCAATCTTATCATTCTATGATTCTATGATTATTTGCCTAAAATGTGAATGAGTTTAGGTTAGGCTCTGTATGTCTCTGCTTTCCCAGTTCCTCATTGCTTCACTATTAATAGCAACTTTCACATGAGACCAAAGGCATCTTTGATGTATTCTGGCAAGCTCTCTTTGTGGCTGTGCTGAGCTTTGAAATAGTTACACTCTTATTTCTAGAAGAAATGAGCAGTCTCATACAAGAACAAAGTAATAAGGAAATAGGCCCAGGTACTCTGCCCATCTCCTTTACATACTTGAGAAAATATTTTGGGTATTGCTGTTGCTCATCTTCTTTTCATGCATTTACAGTGATCCATGCTAAGTATGCCTGACTTATTTTTCTCCTAGACAGAGAAATAAAAAGTTGTTATGTTATTCTCTGATCTGTTACAGAGACTAAGTTGACATGATGGTGACTTGGATCCCAATAGCTGCTCTTGAAAATGTGGTTGTCTTGCAGTCTGTTAGACCCTTAGCATACAAATGGAAGTCTGATATACTGAACATCAGAATGTTGTCTAATTTCAGCTTGCACAGCCAGAAGAGAACTTTTAAAAAGGGCTTGTAGTGATAGGACGAGGTGGGATAGGTTGAGCCTTGAGGAAGGTAGATTTAGACTGACTATTAGAAAGAAATTTCTAATTTCTGGTTTCTAATTGGGGCTGAAGAGCCCTCATAGCAGAGCTGCTCCAGCCCTCTGATGATCTTCGTGACCCATCTCTGGACCCATTCCAACAGTTTCATGTCCTTCCTGTGCTGAGGGCTCCAGAACTGCACACAGTACTCCAGGTGGGGTCTGATGAGAGCAAAGGGGCAGAATCCCCTCCCTTGCCCTACTGGCCACGCTGCTCTTGATGCAGCCCAGCACTCGGTTGCTGTCTGGGCTGCATGTGCACACTGCAGGCTCATGTTGAGCTTTTCATCAACCCAGACTCCAAGGTCCTTTTCCTCAGGGCTGCTCCTCAGCCATTCACCACCCAACCTGGAGTTGTGCTTGGCATTGTGCCTACCCAGGTGCAGGACCTTACACTTGGCCTTATTGAATCTCATGAGGCTGGCCTGGGCCCACCTCTCCAACCTGTCCAGGTCCCTTTTGATGGATCCCTGCCCTCTAGCAAGTCAACTGTGCCACACAGCTTGGTGTCATCTGCAAATTTGCTGAGGCTGCACTGATTCCTCTGTCCATGACAAAGATGTTAAACAGCACTGGTCCCAGCACTGACCCCTGAGTGACACCACTTGTCACTGGTCTCCAGGTGGACATTGTGCCGTTGATCACCACTCTCTGGGTGTGACCATCCAGCCAATTCCTTATCCAGCAGTGCTCAACCCATCAAGTCCATGTTTTTCCAGTTTGGTGACCAGGATGTCATGTGGGACAGAGTCAAATGCCTTACTCAGGTCCAGGCAGATTCTTGAAAACTGTGACACCTACGAATCACCTACCCATCTGCTTAACAGTCTCTAGCAAAACAGTAATTTTAATCATTGACAACAAGGACAGAAGCTGCTTCTCTTCCTTTTTTCCTTTGACTGAAGGACTGTCTTCAGCTGGAATTTGCTACAGAATTTCAGCAATGAAAGCATGTTGCCACGAGGCTTGACAGACTAGATTTCAAAGAGCCACACTGCTCTACATCTTTATTGCCTCTCTTTTTACAGGTCAAGACAGCTAGAGAACACTGCCTGAAGTGACAGTGACAAATTATGTAGCATTGCTGTTAGTGTGAAATGGAGTGGCTATAATGTAATATGTGAGCATCTTAAAAACATGAGCCAAGTCACCAATGACAGATGTGGTGATGAATGTGTGGAATTAAAGTAAACAGCATCGTCTGGAAGCAATCAATGATTTGCAACAATCAAATTTTGTGATGTGAGTCCTTATATTCTCGATTGACTCACCGCCTGGTTAATTACACTGTCTTACCTCTCACCTAAAAACCTTAAGCCTCTTCATCTTTCCTCTGCTACTGTAAGCCTTCTACACACCAGACTATTTATACCTGGCACTTGATCTTTCTCAGTTGTCCATAACACCTCCTACTTAGGAAATCCCAAATTTTCTGGTGTACTGTGTCTCACCTAGCTACCAAATGCCCTTCTGCCTCTCTAAAGGCACAAGTCAGTAGGAATAGTTTCCATGTTTCACAAAGAACAAGTTTCCAGATTTTCAGGAACTTGATGAATGGTGCACAGAGCAACATCACTTTTGTCTTTGAAAGGACTGAACACAGCACTACTGTAGCTACTAAGAAGAAAAATTAGTTCTTTCCCAACTGCAACCAGGTAGATGGTAAACTGTGAGTACTGAGGGCTGAGAACTATCTCTTCCTTGAGAACAGTATGTTTGCCTTGATCTTGATTTTCCCAGCCAGCAGTTCTCAATCCATGTCATAGAATGGTAGGGGTTGCAAGTGACCTCTGGAGATAATCCAGTCCAACCCCCTGCCAAAGCAGGATCACCTAGGGCAGGTCACACAGTAACACACCCAGATGGGTGTAGAAAATCTCTAGAGGAGACCCCATAACTACACTGAACAGTCTGTTCTAGTGCCCATCATCCTCACAGCAAAGACATTTTACTTCATCTCGAGGTGGAACTCCCTGTCTTTCAGGAACTTCCTGTGTTCCACATCTTTGAAACTGCATTTTTTCCTGTGATCCACCTTATCCATTCACTTTTCCTTGACAAAATCCAGCCCAATGTTGAATAGGAAGGATGCAAAATATCTGTTTTTAGTTGCTTGTGTATATTACTTTTATTTGTTTTCATATTCTTCCTCCGGCTCCAAATATCAGTTAACTGTTGTGGCTCTGGATATCTTCTTTCTTTATTAAGCTTCCAAATTCTTTGACTTAAGAATTAGAGATCTTATTCTTTTCTGATGTAAATTTAGTTTGGGAGGATGAATCACTTACAGTAGAGAGGGAAAAAATATTACTTTGAACAAAAATAATCACTAAGGATTGAAAATTTTGCAATAGAATTTTGAGTCAATGTTTATTCTTTTATTCCCGTTTTCAGTTCCTCACCTGCTACTTATAGAATCACAGAATCATAGAATGATAGGAGTTAGAAGGAACTTCTGAAGATCACCAAACCCAGTTTCCCTGCCAGAATATGTTCAGCTAGAGTAGGTTGCACTCCTGTGATCACAGAACAACAGAATGCATCAGGTTAGAAGGCACCTTGAAATGTCATCTTGTCCAGTCCACCTGCAGTAAGTAGGGACAGCTTCAACTAGATCAGGCTACTTAGGGAGCCATCAAGTTTGACCTTGAGGGTCTTCATGGCTAGGACCTCAACCACTTCTGGGAAAGCTCTTCCAGTATTTCACCACTCAGATTGTAAAGAATTTCTTCTGCATATTCTCCTTTTCTGCTCCACTTCAAATTCCATCCTTTTCTCCTTTATTCTATTATTTCACTGTTGAAACTTTCCCAGTGCTTCTGTCTCAGTTACTTATCAAATGATATTGTAGTTACACAGTTTACACCACATGCATTGTGCAGACTGGAGGCTGGGAGTACTGCAGAAAAGGCAGATGCTCAGCAGAACTGTAGTGGTGGGTAAAGAGTAGGAGGAGTAGAGTGTTTTCTGTAAGCCCAGAGGCAGTGCATCTTTCCTTTCATATCACTGCTGCTCACCCTAGGTCACTGTATTTTGTGTTCATACTGCTAAGTCATTCTCTATTTTATGCAAAACAGTCAGACATGCAACTGTTCTCTTACAAAACCATACTTCACAGTAGCTGACTGTCCTGGTAAAAATTGTATTATTTGAAAAATAGGTTGTATTTTTATGTGTTAGTGAACTTGGCACTTGGAGGCAACTGCATGAGCAGTACTTTTTCACCTGGGATTAACCTGAGCCATATGGATGTTTGCCACAGGCTGAAACTGCAGTCTCTTACAACTCTGCTGTATAAAATTATGCATGACAGTTACAGAGGAGAGTTTGGGAAACAAACTGGGGAAAAGCTTGGGACAAAACCAGCCCTGAACAAACTGCTTCAGACTCGTGACAATGTTCCTTACTGGAATGAGGAATTTACAACTGAAGAATGGATGCTACAGAGAAAAACTGAAATTAAAGGAGGCTCTTGCAACAGAGGAAGGGAAGATTGGTGGAAATGAAAGGTCACTCAGATCTATGAAGAGTAATGAAAGCTGGCACTTCCCAGTCACAGCCCATTCTGTCCTGGTCACTCAGTGACCTGAAAATAATACAGATTCACAATCCTTTCTCTCCTGCCAGTGCGGTCAGTGACCTTACAACAACATCCTGTAGTCCATTAAAAGAAACCTATTAAAAGAAAACATTACCGGTTCCACCCCCTGAAATTAAAGAAGGCTAGGAGGGAGTCATAAATAAAGGCTCTTCCAAAGTGAATTAAACATCTTGGTATTTGAAGGAAAAGAGAGGAAATAATGAGGGACATATCAATCTATCAGGAGAATAAGCTAAATGAGGTACTGAAGTGATGAAATGAACACAAAAGACTACATTTGGGATAAGTTGGAGTTTTTTTGCTTTTGTTTGGGGTTTTTGTTGTTGTTGGGTTTGGTTGAGTTGGATTGGTTTTGAGGTTTGGGGTTTGGTTTTTTCCCCTTTTCAAAACTTTTTATTTTTCTTCCAGAGGCCCTCAAAATAAAACTCAACTGATTCTTCATTGTTCATTGTAATCAGTTTTTCTGATCAAATTTAAAATCTCAGAGGCAGTCTAGAGTTATTTACAGTTTGACTGATTAATCTCTTGATGCTAATGCTAAGGTTATTAAATAAACATTCCAGAGAGATGCTTGGATTTGATATGGAAAAGTATCCCAGTACGTGCCTGGAGGAGGATGAAAATGGATATTATTAGAGTTCAAACTAATTTAGGTTTAGACTTTCTGAAATCCTAACTGTATCAAAGCAAATTTTTCCTCACTAGCAGAATGCTGGACACAACAGATGTACAGAAGGAGGGTGTTCAGTTGTGTTTCTGTGTTTTGGCTCTGACTACACTTGAGTATTGAAGCTTATCAGAACCTATGGCTGAGTGTGAACTTTGGTGTTTGTGGAGTAATTCCAGATAAAAGGAAGAATTTAGACTGGATATTAGAAATTCTTTGCAATGAGGGTGATGAGACATTGGAACAGGTTTCTTGGGGAGACTGTGGATGCCTCCTCCTTGGAGGTGTTCAAGGCCAGGCTGGATATGAGGTCTTGAGCAACCTGCTCTAGTGGGAGGTGTTTCTGCCCATGGTAATGCAGTTGGAACCGGATCTTCAAGGTCCCTTCCAACCCAAACCACTCAACGAATCTATGAATTTATTATCCTGTGATATGCATTCATTTTTCTGAACAAAATGATCTGACTGGAATTTTTCTGCTCAAAGGCAGGGATTGAGGCTACATTGGGCATACCTCAACCTGTTGTTTGCTGGTCCTGTGAAGTATAGTTTTCATTGGATGAACTCAGACAGACACGTACAACTCAGTCTTAAAATAATCCTGTTTTAATAACAATCCCATTTCAAGGCTGGCTGGGGAAGGTATAATCAACAGTCACACTATGTAGTCTCTTGCCCCTTTAGGAGCTCCTGCTAAGCTTTGATCCTAGCAGCTGGTAATGTACTGCTCAGCATGTGACAGCAGCTAAAAGATCCAGAGTCAATGTTTTTTTTTTCCACTGATTTAGATATAATTCTATAATTTTCTTTTGAATCTTACTGAACACAAGTACCCTAAAATATTTGTAGAATGTTCTGTGAACCTGCCCCACTGAGGTCTAGTTGTGACAGAGGAAAATTACTAGGCAAAATAATTTCATTTGCTTTAGAGCTTTTCATGGTTTGGAGCAGGTTATTTGCTAGAGGAGAAATTCTGCCAAGTTTCAATAGAGTTTTGAAATCACATCAGATAAACAATGTCACTGGTCAATCTGTTATTCCCGAAATGGAACAAAAGGTTACACCTCTCTGTATGAATAGAACCATTTCATCGTCTCGGTTTGAAAAGACCTCCAAGATCATCAAATCCAGCTGTCAGCCTAACAACATGATGGCCACTAAACCATGTCCCAGAGTGCAATGTCCACACACTTCTTGAACACCTTCAGGGACTTTTGATTCCACCACTTCCAGGGCCAGCCTGCTCCAACGCCTGACCTCTCCTTCAGGAAACAATCCAATCTAAACCTCCCCTGGCACAATTTCAGGCCATTTCCTCTTGTCCTATCACATGATACTAGGGAAGAAGAGACTGACCTCCACCTCACTCCAACCTCCTTTCAGGAAGTTGTAGAGAGCGACGAGATCTCCCCTCAGCATCCTCTTCTCCATACTAAACAACTCCAGTTCCCTCAGTGGCTTCTCATCACACTTGTTCTCCAGACGCTTCACCAGTTTTCTTGATCCAGCATCTCAATGTACTTCCTGTAGTGAGGGGCCCAAAAACTAACCCAGTATTCAAGGTGTTACCTCACCACTGCTGAGTACAGGAGCATAATCCCTTCCTTACTCCTTCTGGCCCCTCTATTGCTGATCCAGACCAAGATGCTCTTCTCCTTCTTGGCTACCTGAGCATCACGCTGGCTCATGTTCAGATGGCTGTCAATCAGCACTCCGAGGTCCTTTTCTGCTGGGCAGCTTTCCAACCACTCTTCCCCAAGCCTGGAGCTTGGTTGTTGTGACCCAAGTGCAGGACCCAGCACATCACATTTTTCAGCCTCATATAACTAGTCCCAACCCATTGATCTGACCTGGCCAGATGTCTCTGCAGACCCTTCCTACTCTTGAGCAGATCAACACACCCACTCAATTTGATGTGGTCTGCAAATAGGCTGTGGGTGCATTCAACTCCTGAATCCAGATCAAAGATAAAGATATTAAAAAGAATTGGCCTCAGTAGTGAGCCCCAGGGAGCACTACTAGTGACTGGATGCCAGCTATAGTTATCTCCATTCACCACCACAAACAACTCCATAAGGGAATTAGTCAGCAACTAGCACTTTCCTAATAACTCTACCACCCTGCTCCACCTGAATAACTGTCACAGCTAGACTGGAACTAGATTATGCCCGCTGAAATACATCTTTTATTTCTTGAATATTCCCCAAAAGTCAGCGCTATACCTAATGACAGATGTGGAAACAGGTTCCACATGCAAAGCAGTGTATTACAGATGTCTTTTTCTCATACGGCTTTTTATTGCTTTTTAGACTAGTCATGGTTATCTACTCAACAATGTAAGTCCTCCCATTGGCAGAAACCTTAATTCTGGAAATACCTTACCCCCAAAAAAGAAGTCTGCAAAATAGTCTCTCTAGTATCAACTGATAGAACAAGAGGAAATGGTGTGAAATTGTGTCGGGGGAGGTTTAGATTGGATGTTAGGAAAAATTTCTTTCCCTCAAGGGTGGTCAGACATTAGAACAGGCTGCCCAGGGAGGTGATGGAGTCACTGTCGTTGGAGGTGTTTGAGAAACACATGGCCATGGCACTCTAGGACACAGTTTAATGTCCATGGTGGTGTTAGGCTGATCTAGGTGTTGATGATCTTAAAGATCTCCTTCAACTAAAAGGTTCTAAGTGGCTATGCAGTCACAGTGGCTTTTTTGTTACTCCATAAAATCTACTTATTGTAGATATAATATAATATGTCCGAGTTCTTTTTCACTCCCTCAGCTTTTAGACATATTGCATTGACAGCCATTTGTTGTACTTTTTTTTTTTTTTCTCAAGTCACACAGTTTGTACATGTGGGTGTGTGGGTGAAAGAGAAAATGCAAACCACATGGCAGACATTAGTCACTTTATGTCATCATGCATTGGAAGATACTCAGCCCTAGGTTTTAAGAACGTTGTGCTGTACTCCATAGACTGGATTGGTGGAATCACAGAATGGTAGGGCCTGTAAGGGACCTCTGGAGATCACAGAGGACCGCTCGCTTGCCAAGGCAAGATCACCTGGAACAGATCACACAGGAACACATTCTGGTGGGTTTGGAATGTCTCTAGAGACTCCACCATCTCTCTAGGCAGCCTGTTCCAGTAATCCAGCAACCTTAAATTACAGAAATTCCTCCTCTTTAGATGGAACTCCTTATGTCACATTTGTGCCTGCTACTCTTGTCACTGGACACCACTGAAAAAAAGTACAGTCCCATCCTCTTGACACTCAACCTTAGCTATTGGTAGGTATTGATGAGATACCCCCTCAGTCTTCTCTTTTCCAGACCAAAAAAGATCCAGTTCTCACAGTTTTACCTCATAAGACAGATATTCTATTCCCCTAATGTCCTGTGTCAGTGCTGCAGATGCTGTTGTGATAGCTGAGTTACTATTTTAGGTCTGTGTCTTTCCCCCCTCCTTGTCTGAGTACATCCTGTATGTGACAGTAGAGACCACCATGGTTGAAATATGTAAGCTACAAGCCTTCAAGCAGCAGACAGCAATCCTGGCAGGTAGCATCAGAACTTTAAGCAGTATGTTCTTCAGTTCATTGGGCACAGGGAGTAGAAAGGAGAGGGATTCGGTAGAATCAAGGTCAGACAGACAGGTCACACATATAAACACTCCCATGCAGGGAATGCAAGGGGCTAAAGTAACAAAGAAATCAGAATCCTAGACACAGTATCTTAAAATGGTTTGAGTTTGAAGGGACCTTAAACATCATCTAGTTCCAAGCCCCTTGCCATGGGCAGGAACAGCTTCCACTTGGCCAGGTTGCTCAGAGTCTTGTCCAACCTGGCCTTGAACACCTTGAACATTTCCAGTCCTTCCCTTACAAAAAGAATTACTTCTGAGTATGAACACAAAAGCTACATAAATCTGCAGAGGACATTGCCTTGTGGCACTGTCACTGATGGTGCAGGTTTTAAGTGGTGTTAATTCCAGTGGAACTATGTCATCAGTTCTGCAAGGTGACTGACTGACCCATTTGAAGTCCTTCGTGCAACCTAACTGCCCTTGTAACTCTCTCTCGTCTATGCAGCTCTTTTGATACATTGTAGATGCCTCCCTGTCATGAAAGCTGGTACTGTGCAAACTGGTTAGCTAGCATCTGCAGCAGATAGAATGCTTATCCTGGGATGAATGTACAGATGGATACAGATCAGTAAATCAACTCTACAAATTATCTTTTACCTCCTTGTGTGGTGTGTACATCTGTGAACTGTTGGTAGGACTCCTGTATGCCATGTAGAAATGTCACTCGGTTTACAAAATTCCCTTTCCTGTAAACATCTCTTCTACACATTTATTGTTTATGAGAGAAGAATAGGGAGAGGTGAAACAAATTCTGTTATGTTGCATCTAGAATGTGTTCTTATTAAATGAAACAAAGAATAAATGGCAGTCCCAAGCAAAAGTACAGGCTGGGTGAGGAGTGGCTTGAGATTAGTCTTGAAGAGGAGAATTTAGGGGCATCAATTGATGAAAAACCCAACATGAGCCAGCAGTGTGCACTGGCAGTCCAGAAGGCAACAATGCCCTGGGCTGCATCAAAAGAAGTGTGAGCAACCGGACAAGGGAGGTGATTCTGCTCCTCTGTTCTTTTAAGACCCCACCTGGAGTACTGTGTCCGGTTCTGTGACTACCAGTATAAGAAAGACATCGAACTGCTGGAGTAGGTCCAGAGGAGGGCCACAAAGATGATCAGAGGATTGGAGCACCTCCCCTACGAGGACAGGCTACATGAATTAGGTCTGTTCGGCCTGGAAATAAAACATCTCCAGGGACAACTTATAGCAACCTACCAATACCTGAAGAGGGCCTACAAGAAAGCTGTTGGGAGGCTTTTTTACAAGGGCTTGTAGTGCTAGAATGAGGAGCAAAGGCTTTAGGTTGGAACAGGGTACATTTTGACTGGACATTAGGAAGAAATTCTTTACATTGAAGGTGATGAGACACTGCAACAGGTTGCCCAGGCAAATTGTGCATGTCCCCTCCCTGGAGGTATTCAAGGTCAGGTTGGACAGGCCCTTGAGAAACTGGGTCTAGTGGGAGGTGTCTCTGTCCATGTAGTGTGGGGTATGTGCATGTGTTTGGAACTAGCTGACCTTTAAAGTCTCTTCCAATCATTCTATGATTCTGTGATTCATTCTGTGAATAATGACACCTGTACTATCAACATCTTCATTCTTTGTGCACAAATGGTATGAATAGAATGCTACACTGGCAATGTTTTACCAGATGTTGCACCACTTATTTCTCTGCTTCTTTGTTTTTGTACTTACTTTTCGATGAAGCATTATGTTGATGTGTTGTGTTAAAAATGGCCAGCTGAGAATCACAGTTTTTAGGGTAATTCCTCATATTTGTGTGGGGTAGGACACCTTTCACTATACCAGGTTGCTCAGAGCCTCATTCGGCCTGGTCTTAAACACTTCCATGGATGAGGTATTGTAATGGTTTAAATCAGCACAAAAATGAATCAAACCAAACCAGCAGGTTAACCTGTTTATTTTCCCAATACTGAAGCGAGGGAAAAGTAACACACAAAAACTCAAGATTGAGACCAAAAAGAATAAGTGGGATAAGCATAGAGTTTACTGAGCAAAATCTGAAAAACATGGTACAGAATGCATAATTTTCTTAACCTATTTGAAGAAAAAGCATAGCCTAAAACAACAGCAAGTAGAAGCAAGTATGCCAAAAGCACAAGCCAGAAAACTACTCCCCCATCTCTCCTTGTCCTACTGCCAACCCATTGGAAAAGACAACACCCAAAAACTGAGAACTCAGAAGCAACAACTGGAACAGGAAGGTTCCCATGTTGCAATCTGAACTTCAAGCCACATAATACTTTGCTCCAGCCAGCACTTTCGTTTTTGAAACTGGAGTGACTACAGCATGGTATGAATAATAGCAACAGATTCAACTCAGTCCATGACAGGCATCTACAACCAATCTGAGCAACAAGTTCCAGTGTACCGCCACCTCTTTCGTTATAAAGAACTTCTTCATAACAGCCAGTCTAAATCTACCCTGGTTTAGTTTGAATCCCTTCCCTTTCATACTATCACTACAAACCTATCACTAAAACGTCCCTCGTGTCTTTCTTGTAGTCTCTTTCTTCAGGTAGTGGAAGGATGTCCCCAGACCCGTCTTCCCAGGCTGAACAGCCCCAACTGTCTCAGACTGTCCTCACAGAAGAAGTGCTCCAGCCCTCTGATCACCTTTGTGGCCCTTCTCTGGACACTCTTCACAGTTCCATGTGCTTCTTGTCTTGGAAGCTCCAGAGGTGTAACATGAGCTGGATGTGTTGTTATATGGACTGTTTGATCACAACAGAAAGATGTTTCCTACCCAGAGATTACTGTTGTGTGTTTGCACAACACTGCACAAAAGTGTCATCCCTAAACTCACTGTGGACAGTAAAGGTTAGAAGTATGTGGATATAAATCACAACCTGTTTATCACTGAGTGACTCAGGGATCCAAAAAAATGGGATATTGTGAGTGATGATAACAACTTTAGAGGACTTATCACAGCCAATTTTGTTCTACGCATTTTAAATTCTAGTCTGGTGATGTTAACTCAAGAGCATTGCCAAGGTGGAGTTGGGAATGTGCCATTAAGCATTGATTTTCCCAGTATCTCACAATTACAGCAACATCTGTGCTAAATAACTTTTACTGATTGTGAAGAGTTCATGGTCAATGCATCTCACTCAAAGGTCTCCTTTCTCTAGATGTGGAGGAGACAGTTGTCATGGCTGTGGAGTAGGCTACTCTGTGAGACAGGTGGAGATTCAAGGGATTTGTTTGTTTGTTTGTTTGTGTGTTTGTTTTGGGGGGGTATTTTCTTTTAGTACTGTCTTTGTGGATACACATAACTTTCATAGTTGTACCAGTCTGGTATGCCCAGGTCTCTTAAAGTGCATTCTTGACTACAACATTCATAAGAAGTTGATAAGTCATTTACTTTTCTACCTTCATAAAACCTGATAGGCTGAAATAATGGGTTGAGGTCAGTTGTATGAGGCTTAACAAAGCCAAGTACTGGGCACTGCACATGGATCACAACAACTCCATGAATTCTCCAGGCTTGGGGCAGAGTGGCTGGAAAGCTGCCCAGTGTAGGACACGGAGACATTGATTGATTGGTAGCTAAACATGATCCAGTGTGCACTCAGGTGGCCAAGAAGGCCACCAGCACCCTTGCCTGGATCAGAAACAGTGTGGCCAGCAGAAGTGTAGGGAGCTGATTGTGCCTCTGAACTCTGGTGATCTTATAGTTGCCTTCCAGTATCTGAAAGGATCCTACAGGAAGTCTGGAGAGGGACTTTTCATAAGGTTATCTAGCAATAGAACAAGGGAGAATGGGGCAAGGGAGAGTAGGTTTATGCAGGATCTTAGTAAGAATTTCTTCAGTATGAGGGTGATAGGACTCTGGAATAGGGTGCCCAAGGTAGTTGTGGATGCCTCCTTTCTGGGGGGGTTCAAGGCCTTGAACAGCTGAGTCTGTTTGACAGGCATCCCTGTCAATGGTGGGAAGTTTGGAGTAGATGATCTCTAGGGTCCCTTCCAACTAAAACAATTCTATGATCTCCAAGGTTGGTCAAGATCCCATCAAGTTTGACCTTGAATGTCTCCAGTGGTGGGGCCTCAACCACATCACTGGGCAACCTGTTTCAGAGTTTCACTACCCTCATTGTGAAGAACTTCCTCCCAATGGTCAACTTAAATCTACCCTACTCTATTTTCAAACCATTGCCCCTTATCTTACCACTGCAAACCCTTCCAGACAGTCTCACCCCTGCTTTTTTGTAGGTCTTCTTCCGATATTGAAATGCAGCTATAAGGTCTCCCCAGGTCCTTCTATTCTCTGGGCTTTGGGTCAATGAATGACCCCAACTCTGATTGTGTTTGTGGCTCTCATTTGGACCAACTTCAGGAGGTCCATGTCCTTCTTGCATTGAGAACTACAGAGTTGGACAAAGTACTCCAGATGGGGTCTTACCAGAGCAGAGCAAAGTGGCAGAATCAACTCTCTCCACCTTCTGACCTTGCTTCTTTTGATGGAGCCCAGGATACCATTGGCCTTCTGGACTGCAGGTCCACATTGCTGACTCGCATACAGTTTTTGTTCACCTATACCTCCACATCCTTTTCTGCAGGGCTGCTAGGAGTGACGTTCTTTTAGGATGTCTGGGATGCTTATTTTACTTACTGCTTATACTTGCAAAAACTTCCCTGCATATTGCAGTTCTAAATCTAAAAGAATAAGCTACTTGGGGAACATTTTTGCCTTACCTTCATTTTGTGTAATGCCAAAAATAATCCAGAATTTTCTGTACTACTTTATTATTCTCTAGTTATTAAGCTCTACTGAGGAAACCTCTTTCTGAAGTATCTCAGTAAAAACACAAGAGAAAACCCAGAGGGTGAGTCTGTCTCTGTCCAATTCAGACTTCCTGAATTTTCACAAAAGACAAAGACTGATAAAGCCCTGATACTTTCAAAGGCATCAACTCCCTTTTCTCTGTATTCTGATTTAAGATGTTATCTCAAGCAGAGTTAGTTTTGTACTTTGTCTCAAAACACATTCTTTTCTATGAGGGTGATGAGACACTGAAAGGGTTGCCTAGAGAAGTTGTGGGTGCCTCATCCCTGGAACTGTTTAAGATCAGGTTGGATGAGGCTTTGAGTAACCTAGTCTAGTGGGAAGTGTCCCTGCCTGTAGCAGGGTGGTTGGAACTAGATGACCATTAAGGTCCCTTACAACTCAATCTATTGCAGAGCAGGATTTAGGATGGACATTATGAGGAAATTCTTTGCTATGAGGTTAGTGAAATACTGGAACAGATTGCCCAGAGAGGTGGTGGAGACTATCCCTGGAGACATCCAGTGTCAAACTTGATGGGGCCCTAAGCGGCCAGATCTAGTTAAAGATGTCCCTCATCACTGGAGGGGGGCTGGATGAGATGATATTTGAAGGACTCTTCCAACTGGTTGCATTCTGTGATTCTGTGTTTTATTCAGCCAATTTCATCACAGTCATGCAGCAGATTAATTTCTTTCCCAAGTCATTCTTTGTTCTTTGGCATGTTTCTAGGCAGTTGTCTCTTCCCATGCTCCCACCTGCTGGTGCTTTCTAGTTAGCCCTTTGTTTGAGGTCTGCTGTTTCTTCTGCAGAGCTCTGATAATATGAATCTGGGAAATCTGCCTCACAGTTAATAAAAAATTTCCATGAACAGCAACCATACCTCTCACTTATGTACAGCATACCCATGGACTTTCTTTACCAGTAGTACTTACCATGATTGTTACAACCTTTTGCCTAGAGCCCTCAGCACAGGAAGGACACGGAAGTGTTGGAGCAGGACCAGAGGAAGGCCACAAGGATGATCAGAGGGCTGGAGCAGCTCTCCTATGAGGACAGACTGAGAGAGTTGGGGCTCTGCAGCCTGGACAAGAGAAGGCTTCCAGGATACCTTAGAGTAGCCTGCCAGTATCTGAAGGGGACCTACAGGAAGGCTGGAGAGGGATTATTTACAAGGTCTTGTAATGACAGGACAAGGGGCAAAGGGTTTAAACTGGCAGAGGGGAGATTTAGACTGGATGTTAGGAGGAAGCTCTTTGCAGTAAGGGTGGTGAGGCACTGGCACAGGTTGCCCAGGGAGGTTGTGGCTGCTCCCTCCCTGGAGGTGTTCAAGGCCAGGTTGGATGAGGCCTTGAGTGAGCTGTACTAGTGGGAGGTGTCCCTGCCTATGGCAGTGGGTTGGAACTAGATGATCCTCGAGGTCCCTTCCAACCTTACCATTCTATGATTCTATTAGCTTATCTAAACAATCAAAACACAAGAACAAAAAAATCCAAACAAGTTTCAGTTAAAAACAAAATTTAAAAACATTGTTTAAAAAAGACTCTTTTTCATTTAAAAGAAAAAAATTCTTCCCTGAGGCTGAACTTCATATTTTACATATTATGGATGCCTGGTGGAAAGGCAAAAAGAAGCAAGTTGTACAGTGCTGGTTCATGTATTGGCAACAAAAGTGGTAGAGAAATTCTGAAAGTAGGAATTTTATTATTGATGACAGTGGTATTGAAAGAGCACAGCTGGGTTTTCAGATCGTGTTGCAGAGATCTAAATTGCTATATAGATTATGAAGCAGTGGAGACTCAGCTGCTATCTCTGCTTTTGCATTTCCTGTTGCATTTATGTATTGATCTAGCTTTTTTTTTTTTTCCCTCATTCTTTCATTTTTGTTTCATAGAATCATAGAACAGTTCAAGGTGGGAGGGACCTTAAAGATCATGTAGTTCCAACTACACTGTCATGGGCAGGGGGACACCTATACAACTAGACGAGATTGCTCAAGGCCTTGTCCAACCTGGCCTTGATGACCTGGTATTAGAGATGATGGAAAAAGAAAGAAATGAGAATGGGGGTTAATGGCAACACCCATATATCAAACTTCTGAGGGGAAATCTATGGACTATCTTCACCATAAATGTTCTTTGCAAAGTTATTTGCTAGTGTTGCAGACTACTCCAGCAGAGGATAATGAGGAGAGGAAATGAATCATATAATTATAGAATTATACAATGGTAGCCATTGGAAGAGATATCTGGAGATCATCCAGTCCAACTCCCCTGCCAAAATAGGATCACGTAGGGCAGGCTACTCAGGATTGTGTCCATCATGGTTTGGAAAGTCTCCAGAGAAGGAGACTCCATAACCTCCCTGGGCAGTCTATTCTGGTGGTCTGATACCCTCTCAGCAACAGTGTTTTCTCACATTGTGGTGGAACTTCCTGAGTTCCAGTTTGTGTCCACTGCCCTTCATACTATCACTGAGAATCAGTGAAAAGAGACTTGTCCCTTCTTCCTGATACTCACCTCAGGTCCCCTAGTTTTTCCTCATCAGATGTGTGTTTCAGTACCCTTCATCATCCTTGTAGCTCTTCAATGGATTCTCTCTAGTAGTTCCCTGTCTTCTCAGACTGGGGAGCCCAGAAATTGACACAGTACTGCAGATGAGGTCTCCTGGGGCAGAGTAGAGAGGGAAGAGAACCTCTCTCAACCTGCTGGCCAGAGTCTTCCTAATGCACTCCAGAACACCATTGGCTTTCTTACCTCCAAGGGCACATTGCTGTCCCATGGATAGCTTATTGTCCACCAGGACTCCAAAGTCCTTCTTCATGGAGCTGCTGTCCAACAGGTCAGACCCTAACCTGTACTGGTGCATTGTGTTGCTTCTTTCTAAGTGCGGGGAGAATAACTCATAGGAAAAATAATTCAGTATGTGCTTTTTAGTTTTCAATTTTAACTTACAACAGTCTTCATTTTCAGATGCCTACCTAATTTTCTTTAGATTGAACTTGATATTCTCATCCTTAGCAAAGGCTAGTGTGTAGGCTTTTGACTTCAAGTTTAGCTCTTGTTGAGGGTTTATCAGAACATATGTCCTTTCACACCCACATTCCTGTGACTCAAAGATAGCTAAGCATAATTTTCAAGCAACTAAGAGTTTACTCATGTGTTATAGGCATTTAACTGCTTTGGAAGTCTATTCTGCATTGGAAAGGAGAATATTGTTTAAAGTACACTTTGGTTTCTTGTCGAAAGTTAAGAAGCAGACCAGTACAGGCACAAACATTTGCAAGGTTGAATCCATCTTTACCCCACCTGAAAACCTATTTCTGAACCGTTTCGTCAATCTGAGTTTCCCGATTCATTTGTTTCTTATGATCTTTATATGTCAACAGCAACATAAAAAATTGTTTTGGGTATTTTTCTGAAGATCTCTAAGCTCTTTTGTTTTATACCTTTCACCTCTTAGCCTTTATGTGTAGGGGGTTTGTTGATTTTTAATTACTATCTGGGTTTAATTTCAGCATCAGACTGTTTCTAAATTATTTACTTAGAAGGGTATTCCTGTGACCATTCTGTAAGGCTGTTTAAAAAAAAACCAAAACACAAACAAACAAACAAACAAATGTTTAAAAAAACAAACAAAAACATGGCTTTTCTGAGCTGCAAGTTAGTTTTGTTGCTTTGATCATTGTCCACACCAGTTTCTGGGAGAAGGAAAGTCCATCATGATGGTCCTGCAGTTTAAAATGGGGAGATGAATGCCATGAGACTCTAGACAGTGCAGTCCTATGTTCATCACCAACTTGTCCTATTTTTCTTTTTAATTGTTGTTGTTTCTACAAAGTTCCTAAAAACAGACTAAAATTCAGAGAGATCTTTGGTAGATAGATTGAGTGGAATGATAGAAATGTTTGGGTTGGAAGTGACCTTAAAGATCATCTAATTCCAGCCCCCACTGCCACAGACATGGACATCTCCCACTGGAGCGGATCACTCAAAGCCCTGTCCGATATGGCCTTGAACATCTCCAGGGAGGGAGCATCTGCAGCTTCCCTGGGTGACTTGTTTCAGTGTCTCACAACCCTCACTGTAGAGAATTTCTTTCTATTGCCTGCTGCTAAAAAATCTTTCACATTTTGACTGCCCACAGCTACTGTGTGTAGATGGGCATAAGATGGAGCATACTTGAGCATGTGCATTCCTGAAAGTCTTATAAAATCACAGAATTACAGAATGCATTGGGTTCAGAGAGACTTTGGAAGATCACCTTGTTCAATCCTACTCCAGAAAACAGGGACATCTTTAATTAGATCAAGCTGTGCAGGGCTTTATCAAGTTTGACCTTGAATGTCTTCAGAGATGGGGCCTCCACTGCATGTCTGGCCAACCTCTTTCAGTATTTCAGTACTATCATTGTGAAGAATGTCCTTCTAATGTCCAGCTTAAATCTATCCTGCTCTAGTTGCAAACCACTACCTCGCATCCTGTCACTACAAGCCCTTAGACACAGTTGTAATACCTTTAGGTATTACAACTACCTAAAAGGAGATTGTAAAGAGGTATGTGCTGGTCTTTTCTCACAAGTCACAACTGATATGACAATGGAAATGGAAATGGCATCAAGTTATCCCAGGGGAGGCTTAGATTGGACATTAGGAAAAACTTCTGTATCCAAAGGATATAGAAGACTGGAAGAGGCTGCACAGGGAAGTGGGTTTATTGCTTTCACTGGATGTATTTAAAAGCCATCTAGATACGGTGCTAAAGGATATGGTGTAGTAGTGGCCCTGTCAGAGTTAGATAATGGCTGGACTTGATGATCTGGAGGTTTTTTTCTGCCATAGTGATTCTGTGATGGCAGTACTGCAATGCTGATCCACCAGTATATCACACACACACCCCCAACTGAAAGGGCCATCTCCAGATCCTCAGAATCCAGAAGAGCAATTGTTAGGGGTTTTCGTAGGGTTAGTAGGGATAGATTTTCAGGAAAACTGTTCAAGAATAAATGCTTGGTAACTGGTAACTCAGAGCTGAACTGCTCTAATTGTGGTTGGAGTACCAAACTTATCAAGGATGATCCATAAATGCAATGTCCATGCTGAGAGTGGAGTATGCATTGAATGCATCTTAACCTTTCAGAAGTACAAAGGGGATTTAAAAACTCTACTAGGGCCATGGATAAAGATCCTTTGCTCAAGGCCTGTAATCAGTTTTGATGCCTGGAGAACAAGTCTTATAAGGAGCAGCTGAGGGAATTCGACCTGTTTAGTCTAGAGAAAAGAAAGCTGAGGGGAGACCTCATTGCTCTCTAAAACTCACTGAAAGAAGGTTGGACTGAGGTGGGGGTCAGTCTCTTCTCCATAGCATCAGACAATGGAATCCAAGGAAATGACCTGAAAGTGTGCCAGAGGAGGTTTAGGTTGGATACTAGGAAAAATTTATTTGCTGAAAGAGTGGTCAGGCATTGTAACAGGCACTCCAGAGAGGTAGTGCAGTCACCATCCCTGGAGGTGTATGAGAGGTTAGTAGATGTGGCACTTCAGGTCATGGTTTAATGGCCTTTTGGTGTTGGGTCAACATTCGGACTTGATCTTAGATGTCTTTTCCATGCAAAACAATTCTGTAGGCAGACCTAACTCCTCATTGCTCAGCAGCAATGGGAACTTGAAATATGCTAGAAAGGAGCAGAACAGCTCCCCAGAACAATTCAATGATTCTGTGACATTCTCCATAACTAAGGACATTCTCCAAACAGACGTGAACAATTTTGCCTGAAGCAAGGCTGGCCCCATTTTCTTTCTACAGCACCTAGCACAGCTTGGCAGCAGTACAGGTGAAAGATTAGTGCAATCTAATTAACTCCTTTAAAACTTCTGATCTATAAGGCTGCCAATTCTTTTACCTCCTGTACCTTCTCCGTGAAAGTAAGATGTGACTGCAAGCAGAACATGCTTTCAGAAATGCTGAGGCTAATAACGTCCACCCTCCAGCATCACTCCTGTTAAATTATGCTGTCATTCCAGTGTATTCACACCCATATCACTCTGCTCCATCGTAAGGAGATCCATTTATTATGAGCAAATCTGTCTCCTGTACACCCCAATTATTTTACATAGGATGGATTGGAAGCAGGTCCCATAATTATATCCTAGTCCACCAGTCAAGTCTATAAACAAAATCTTTCACTCCTCTTATTACCTATTTTCCTTCCATCTATTATTCTTTGAATGTTTACGGGAGTTGTATGTGTGTGTGTGTGTATTTTAATTCATCAACAGCTGTACATTTTCCAAGTCCAAATAACCTGTGGTTATTTTTCAGGTTTCCCAATGTCCATCCTGTTTTCTCCTCCTGACAGCCAGAGCAAAAGAAATCATCATTAAAGGCTGCAGAAATTATACTGACAATTAACAGTGCTCTGGAAACTTGCCTTTTTTTTTTCCCCTTCTGCAATTGTTGTGGATAAAGAAGTCCAGTGGTGAAATTCCTAGCTCAGCAATTCTTTTTTATTCCCCTTACACTCTGTCTGTCTTGATATTCTGTTTTGCTCTCTTAAAATAGCAGGTTAATTTTACAGAATCAATGGCAGTCTTGTCAATATAAAGTCTGGTAGTTTTTCCATTAAGTCTTCTCCCTTATTATTTTGGTTGGGTTTGGGTTTGGGATTGGGTGTCAAGGTTGGGGTTTTGTTTGTTTGTGGGGGTTTTTTGTTTGTTTTCTTATTTGATTTTTTTGGTTATTTGTTTGGTTTGGTTTGATTTGGTTTGGCAGACATTGCTGCTATTAAAGGAAATATTAGTTTCCCAGAGAAGTTGTAGATGCCCTACCCCTGGAAGTATTCGAAGCCAGGTTGGACAAGGCCTCGAGTAATCTGGTCTAGGGGGAGGTGTCCCTGCCCATGCCAGAGGGGTTGGAAGTAGATGCTCTTTAGGATCCCTTCCAACCCAAAACTATTCTATGAATCTATGATTCCTGAATACTTGGTAAAACAAAATGAAAGTGAATTTCCTACTTCAGCTAGTTAAAACCCTTAAGCAGACGTTAGTAAGACACAAGGATAGGAAATTATATTTTTGCAAGAATCATTTTTCTGCTCAAATTCAGTAAAAAACAGTGTTTGGCACTTACACTTGTGGGTTAAATCAACATTTCAAGGTTAAACTGAATGCTCTTGTTCTCAGAAAAGCATTTTTCCATTAACTCTTTAAAGATTAGAGGTCTAATTCCCACTTTTTACTTTCCCACTATTCCATTTCAGTGGGTAAAAAAGAACAGGGTTCCACTTAGTCACTGATTTGTAAGCATTGTGCCTCTTCATTGTCCTTAAAGTCTTTCACAGATCTGATTGTCATTTAATTAGCTTCTCCCTCTCTCTTGCAGTTATAATTAGTGAAATATATAAATACTGCTTCATTAGTTCATGCTAGTTACTTGCCAGTAAGTTTAGCACAGATGAGGCAGCTGCTTGAAGAGATGAGTAAGTTTCGAATATCTGAAAGAATAATTAAAAGTGGATAAAGACAGTTTGAAATTGTTTATTTTTCACCAAGAATGATAATCCTCTGGTTCTGTGTTATTTATTACTAACCTCATCAAGCAAAATGTGTGATGTTTACTCTTCTTTAGAACAAGATTGATAGGGATGAATGATGAAGCACAGTGTATGCAGAAGATCGTTTTCACAATTTATTGAGTTGCAAAAGGGGAAAAAAGAAGAGACAACTAAAATAAGACTGAGACTTTTCTGTGAGGACATTTGCTAGGTTTAAAACTTAAAAAAAAAAAAAAAAAAAAAAAAAAAAAGAAAAAGAAAAAAGAAAAAAGTATCCAGTCCTATGACATTTAGACTGCAGGGATTAATTAAACTGAAGATCAACATGAGTGTAGGAAAGAATCAGCTTTCTGTTGGCTCCTAAACAGCTTGTCTGCGTTGATGCAAATTGTGCCAGTGTCAACTCTGTTGTCACTGGGGGCATCTAGTAAGGATGGCGTCTAACTTCCTCTATAAGTAGGAGAAAAAGGCAAGCTGACATTCAGACTTTGCTGAGAAACACTGGATCTATGTGATTTTTTGGATACCAACAGACACCAAGCTGAATCATTCTACATTCATAGAATGCTTTGGGTTTTGTACAGGACCTTACAGATCATCTATTTCCAAACACCCCCACCATGGACAGGGACACCTCCTACTAGACCAGGTTGCTCAAAGCTTCATCCAGTCTGTCCTTGAACACCTTCAGGGTGGGGGAATACACAGCTTTTGGGGCAACCTGTTCTGGTGTCTCACCACCCTCACTGCAAAGAATTTCTTCCCAATATTCAGTCTAAACCCACTTTCTTCCTTCTGCAATCCATCCTCCCTTATGGTATCTCAACAAGCCCCTCTAAAAATTCCCTCTCCAGCTTTCATGTAGGCCGCTTTCAAGTACTGAATGGGTACTATAAGCTTTCCCCAGAGCCTTCTCTTCTTCAGGCTGAACCCTAACTTCATAATATAGAATAAACCTGAAGACTTGGAAGTCACAGAATGGATTGGGTTGGAAGGAACCCTCAAAGATCACCTTGTCCAAATTCTCTGCAGTTAGCAGGGACGTGGTCAGCTACATCTGGTTGCTCATGACAACCAACTGACCTTGAATGTCTCCAGGAATGGAGCCTCCAACCCGTTCCTGGGCAGCTGGTTTCACTACCCTTATCGTGAGCAACTTTCTCCTAATATTCGGTCTAAATGTGCTCTGCTGGTAGGGAAATGATGACACTACCATACTCTCCTGAAGGTCACTGCTGTGACCACCTGAGCTCCAGGGATTGACTATCAATTTATACTTTCTATCAAAATACTTCTGGGATTAATTGCTATGCTATTCCACCCTGAGATATCACACTGACAGAGGAACATTGCAAGGGAAGCAGCAGGGAAAATAATCCTGAAGTTTCTTTCTATCAGTTGCTCTGCATGGATGGACACACTCATTAAAATGTTGACTGAGTAGGTGAGGTGGGTGGTGGGGGTGTATTCCCAATAGGCCATCCCAAAGATCTACAGAGACAGCTTGCTATATTTTCTGTACTGCACAATCTGTGATTTGCTGGATCAGAAGCCCAGAAGGCCAACTGTATCCTGGGCTGCATCAAAAGAAGTGTGATCAGCAGGACAAGGGAGGTGATTCTCTCCCTCTACTCTGCTTTCACAAGATCCCATCTGGAGTACTGCACCTATCCTGTGAGGACAGGCTGAGGGAGTTGAGTCTGCTCAGACTGGAGAAGAGAAGGCTTCAGGGAGATCTTACAGCAGCCTTCTAACAGGAAAACTGGAGAGGACCATTTTATAATGCATGTGGTGACAGGACAAGGAGTCATATTTTTTAACTACAGCACAGTAAGTTCAAATTGTTCATTAGGAAGAAATTCTTTACTACAAGGGTGGTGAGACACTGGAAAGGGTTTCTCAGAGAAACTGTGAATGGCTCATCCCTGGAAATGTTTAAGACCAGGCTGGATGAAGCTTTGAGCAACCTGGACTCATCCCTAGAAATGTTTAAGACCAGGATAGATGAAGCTTTGAGCAACCTGGTCTAGCAACTCTGAGCTAACCTGGTTAGCTTTGAGCAACCTAACCTCTGGATATTGGGAGGTATCCCTGCCAATGGCAGGGGAGCTGAAGCTAGCTGATCTTTAAGGTCCCTTCCAGCTCAAGCTGTTCTGTAGTTCTTTGATATTGTGAGGAAGAATGGAATTTGGCACGTATGACTGGAGAAGCTGTTCCAGCCGCAGGGGGCAGGGTTAAAGGCTGGATGAGGAGACAAAGAAAGCAGTCAGATAGGAAGTGAAGGCAAACTGTTGTGAAAGGGAATGTGTGGAGAACTGGAGAAGAGAGGACGAAGCAAGCTGTAGCTGCAGTCTGCTTTACAGGACCAGCCCACAAGACCATGTTAACACATCAATTTATCTTGCATAACTGAGAAAAGTATCCACCACATAAGCATTTTGCACACAGTGAGAAGGCAACTTCTTTCAAATGATTGTTTTTCCTTCAGTTCTCACATTTGAGTGCCATCGGTGAAGATTTATTTTCTCTCTCAAGTCACAGAAAGCCTCAGCCTAAATAATACCAGTACTAAAGACATGACCTTTCAAAAGCCACTCTGGCAGGCAAAAGGCCTGCAGGAATGTGAAGCAGAGTTAACACTGAACCATCGGGGTACAATGGCCCTATTATGGAGCTTGCTTCCACTTGTCCAGTACTGGGTAAAACCTCCTGAACAATGTCAAGACCTTTGAAACTTCAAATCTTCCTTGGTTTGGGTACTTGAGCTTGAAAGCTCCTAAAAGAGTGCCAGGGTTTGAATTGAAAAGGATGATTGCGTGTTGTTTACAGAGAAAAGCAAGCATGGACAGATGAAAAGAAGAAAAAACATAATTTGGAAAAGAGGTTTTTGCAGAAATCTGTGAGATTTTTTTTTTTTTGGCTGCTAATTAAGCTAGGAATCATGCAGTTGTTGCAAACAGTTGACCTGAGGCTGCCCTCTGGGTTGAGAGCTAAATTTTGCATTTACTAGCCACCTTGGGAGAGGTGGAGCAGATTGAAAGTAGCGATGTTGAGGAGTATTTGTTAACAAATTAGTAGTAAAGTGGAAGGCAAATAGCCAGAGAAATCTGGCTTGTGAAGTTAGCGTAGTTTTGTCAGCATATGGTACCACTCAGGGGACAGGAGGGAGGCATTTTTGTTAGGTATTTATGTGTGACTGGCAAGGCAGATGCAGTGAGAAGACTGAAGCAAAAAATAGGTATATCTTGTAACTACATTTGAGAAGAAGAAATGGAGCAATACTGAAACTGCTCAAGCATTTGTTAGTGACACTGCTACTACTTCTTGTGGATTTCAAGTTGCACCTTGGAGGGTGAATGCTCTGAACTTCCTGTAACAACAGTGGGAAAATGCAAACAAACAAAGCACATGCAAAAATAGGACATTTTCTTGTTGCCGTTGGAGTCATGTCTGTAAAGCGGTATTACTTGCAAGCCAAGTCTTTGGAAAACAAAAAAATAATCCAAAATAAAACCATTTAATATCATAGAATCACAGAATTGGTTTGGTTGGAAAAGACCTCTGAGATCATCAAGTCCAACCATCAATTCGACACCACCATGACCATTAAGCCATGTCCCAAAGTGCCATGGCCACACATTTCTTGAGCACCTCCAGGAACAGTGACTCCACCACCATCCTGGGCAGCCTGTTCCAATGCCTTACCACTCTTGCAGCAAAGACATTTTTCCTGATATCCAACCTAAACATTCCCTGGCACAATTTCAGGCCATTTCATCTTCTTCTATCACCTGATATTAGGGGGAAGAGACCAAACACCAGTCAAGGTAAGGCTTGAAAAACGCATTAATTAATTTGGTGTTTTCTTGACAGCAGGACCTTCTTTTGTGATCTAAGAAACAAAAGTTAACGTGGAAATTGCATCAGGCCTTTTGTACAGATTTGTTCTGCTTCCAGCGTGTTCTCCAAAGGATAAGACATTGTCTGCAGGCAGGCACAGCTGGATTGCATCCAGCTCTTTACCCCTTCTCACCACCCACAGCTGGAGCTGGTAGGCAGGCTGTGGAGCAGGTGCACTAGGCTGAATCTGGGTTTGAATCAGGCTGCTTTCCTTTTTTAATGAATCTTATTAGTGAAGTGGTTTATGTTATCTTTTCATGAGGAGGAACACTTGACTTGTTGTTATGAAGCAACATGTCATTAATCCATCTGATTGCTGGAACCTGCTCAAGAAAAGAAAAGTACGTGGGAACAGTAAAAGTAACAGCGGTGGTATAGCTCGGTGTTTGAATGCATCCACACACAAACAAAGGCTTTTATAGCCCAGCTCCAGAAATTGATTGGCATCTGAACCACATGTCTCTATTGTTCTCAGACTAATTTATGAGGTGTGCTGCGTGGGGAGTTCTGTTTTCATGGTTGTGCATCACTCCAAGGTGTAACAGTCACAGCTTGCTTAGACTCTTTCACCTAAGGATCACTGAACATGTTTAGATGTTAATTAAATTTTTGCAGTACTTTTTGTGGGTTTGGAATATTTGTCTTGGCGTAACTTTCCTTATTTTTAAATTCTTTTTTTTAACCAAATACATAGCCTGAGATGAAAATAATTTACTGAGAGTCATGAAGAAATCACTGAAGTGAAAAAAAAACCAACCAAAAAAAACCCCCCACTTTGTCTTTGGATCATTTCAGAAAGTGTTAGGTTTATCCTAGTTACACTATAGGCAGACTGTCTACAACTGCCTGAAAGGAGGTGGTGATGAGGTGGGGATTGGTCTCTTCCCCCTAGTATCAGGTCATAGAAGATTAAATGGCCTGAAATTGTGCCAGGGAATGTTTAGGTTGGATATTAGGAAAAATGTTTTTGCTGCAAGAGTGGTCAGGCATTGGATCAAGCTGCCCAGGATGGTGGTGGAGTCATCATTCCTGGAGGTGCTCAAGAAATGTGTGGCCATGGCACTTTGGGACATGGTTTAATGGCCATGGTGGTGTTAGGTTAATGGTTGGACTCGATGGTCTTAGAGGTCTTTTCCAACCAAAACAATGTTATGATTCTATGACTGGAGAGATTCAGGCATGACAAGCTCTGTAGGAATTTAAAAATACCAAAAAAATCTGAAGAGCAGACAAGCTCCACCTGCTGAAGATCCTCTTCTTTTGGTTCTTCTGAAGTTTAAGCTCAATCCATTTAGTTTAATTAATTAAGTAATTTAATTGAATTAATTACTAACTTAAATATTGATTCCAGAATTTAAAAGTCAACTCAAGGGTAATTTTAACCTGATTCATGTCTACATTTGTACAAACATTGGCTGCAATACTATTAGGTAAAAGTTAATGTAACCATCCCAGAAATTTTTCTAGATGACCCTGTTACAAGTGCAGGTTTTGTAACATATTTGTACAGTGCTGTACTTTTTCCCCCCCTAATTCATTAGCAAAATGGCTTTAATAAGCATTTTGACAGAGTAAAGATTAGTGGAGATCACAGTATTTTGTAGCTTTTCTTTGATAAGGGTAAAGGATTTTTCACTGGCAACAATGATGCTCATCAACTTTGGGTTGTTTTTTCATTTTTCTATCATAGCATCACTAAGGTTGGGAAAGTTCAACTCAGCATCATCCTGACTACCGGATTATATCTCTATGTGCCACATCTACTCATTTTTTTAACCTCTGGAATGGTGACTCCAACACCTCCATGAGTAGCCTTTTACAACATCTGATGTGATGATTTGGGAGTTCCCCGTCCCCCACATTGTGCAAAATGACCCAGACTAGACTTAGCCGGCTGGAAGTTAAGGTCTGAAGCTCTATTTACAGCTCAGCACAACGTACAAGCAGAGATAGACACTAGAGACAGGAATAGTTACAGACATAGACAAGTTAAAGGGGATACAGAAACACAACACCCCTCCCAGAAATCAGAGACCCCAGGAGGGGCTCCCAACCACTCTTCCACCTTCTCCCCACCCTTGTACCTTACCCCAAGGTTTGCTTTATGCACAAGGTGAGTTTGGAGGATCAGCCAGGTGGGTTAGAAGAAAAGTGGTTAGTAAAGATTAATCAGCAGAGGAGCCAGAGCCAGATGTTGCTAGATCACCCCAGATGCTGTGCTGTGTCCCCAGAGAGAGATAGACAGGGAATGCCTTATCTATGTTTTTGGTTATTTTTTCCCAAACAATTTTCAGCAAGTCTATGAGTGAAATAGACATCACCATCGTTTTCCTTTCACAGCCTCTAGCATCATTTTCTGTATTAAAATATTCTAATTAGCCTCAAACCAGCACACCTGATTACTGTTGTAGGAAAGAAATTTTTCCTAATATTCAACCTAAACGTCCCCTGCTGCAGCTTGAGGGAGGCCGTTACCTCTTGTCCTGTCAGTAGTTACTTGTGAGAAGAGGCTAATAAATTCCAACTGCCTCAGCTTTTCCTCATAAGACATGAGCTCAAATCCTATCAACAGCCTCATTACATTGTTTTCTTTCTTTTTTTTTTTTTTTTACAGCTGAACTGCTTAGAAGTACCTGAGTCTCATACCTCTAAGAGAAAAAAAATAAGTAACAAATAACCTGGTTTTTTTCTGTCGCTCTCTATATTTGCAATATTGTGTTGTCTCATCATTGATAGTATTATAGTACTAGTTCTAAACACAAAACAGACCCTTCCAAAAATCCAAACCCAAGCTTTTCTGCTATTACAGTATCACAGTATCACCAAGGTTGGAAGAGACCTCAAAGATCATCAAGTCCAACCCAATACCACAGACCTCAAGACTAGACCATGGCACCAAGTGCCACGTCCAAACCTGCCTTGAACACCTCCAGGGATGATGACTCCACCACCTCCCTGGGCAGCCCATTCCAGTAGCCAATGACTCTCTCAGGGAAGAACTTTCTCCTCACCTCCAGCCTAAACTTCCCCTGGCACAGCTTGAGACTGTGTCCTCTTGTTCTGGCGCTGGTTGCCTGAGAGAAGAAAGCAACCTCCTCCTGGCTACAACCACCCTTCAGGTAGTTGTAGACAGTAAGAAGGTGTCCCCTGAGCCTCCTCTTCTCCAGGCTAAACAATCCCAGCTCCCTCAGCCTTTCTCCATAGGGCTTGTGCTCGAGGCCTCTCCCTAGCCTTGTTGCCCTTCTCTGGACACATTCAAGTACCTCAAGTGCATAAGATGACACAGTAATTCATCAGTTTCAGTGTTGTTTCTCTTAATATGAAGCTTTTAATCATCTGGGTGGCATATTTTCCAAAAGCTAGTTGAATTTAGCCATGAATTTACATTGCTGGTGTTGTTCTTCTACTAGTAGACCAAATCCAGGCAGGATCTGAGTACCCATAATTTCCAAATCCAAGCAAGAAATTGTGCTCAGGCACATTTGCCCTCTCACGTAGGTGTTTAGTCAACTCATTTCAGTTTGCCTGTGATTAAATGAAACATTCTTAGCCTGTGTGTCCAGTGTGCTGCTACACAACCTTTGTGGCAGTGCTTCTCTGCCTTGCAGTCAAGAATCAGTCTTGACATTGCTGAGATGTTCCCTAAGATCTCCTGTCTCTAAAGAAATGGAGTATCTTTTCCCATCAGGAAATAAATACTCACCGTACTGCTCAAGCAAAGAGCAGCAAACTGCCATGAATTATGGTGATGCATGGAGTGTAGCATCGTGAAGTTAAGATGGTAAGGTAGTTTATCACTGGTTCCAGCTAGCAACTGCTTTTCTTTTCTGCAACCTTTGGTGTGCAAACAAACATTTCAAGCACTAGAAATCTACCTTATTATAAAAAGTGACCTATACCTGTACATCCTGAATGTTATGCACATCTTAATTTACTTCTACATATCAACTCTACATGTAAGCTGAACTACTGAAATATGTGATTATAAAAGTTTAACTCAACAAAATCATAGAATGCTAGGCATTGGAAGTCAGTGCTGGATATCAAATCCATCATCCCTGCCAAAGCATGATCACTTAGGGCAGGCCACAGAGAAACATCTCCAGACAGGTCTCAAAAATCTCCAGAGAAAGAGGCTCCACAGACTCTTCAGGCAGCCCATTAAAATGCTGTGGCAACCTCACAGCAAAGAAGTTTTTCCTCATGTTGAGGAACTTCCAGTTTGTGTCATTGCTCCCTATCCCATCACAGGGCAGCATCAAAAAGAGGCTGACTCCTTCTTCTTGACAAGCACTCTTAAGTTATTTGTAATATTGATCAAACCCCCTCTCAGCCTTCTCTTCTCCAGGCTAAACAGCCCCAGGTCTCTCAGCCTTTCCTCACCAAACAGATGTTCCAGTCCCTTCAACATCTTTGTAGCCTCCACTGAACTCTCTCCAGCAGTCCTCTGTCTCTCTTAAACTAGGGAGCCCAGAACTGGACACAAAAGTCCAGCTGAACTGTCACTAGAGCAGAGCAGAGGGACTGACGAACCTCCCTCAGCCTACTGTCCACACTCTTAATGCGCTCCAGGATAACATTTGCCTTTTGGACACAAAGGCACATGGATGACTTACAGACTCAAAGTTTCTTCTCCATGGAGCTGCTTTCCAGTAGGTCAATCCTTAAACCATATTGGTGCATGGGGTTATTAGTACAGTATGTGAATTTTCCAAGATGCCATATACTCTTGCAGACCCATAGCACATGGTGTTTCAGCTGCATGTACCACAATTTCTCTGTTCAGAACACCTTTCCAGAAACCATTATATTGCCATGTATCACAGATGTATCCAGCTTGGGGTCCTGTGATGGTTTGGGAGTTCCCTGCCCCCCCACACTTTGCAAAATGACCCAGGCTAGCACTCAGCTGGCTGGAAGTTAAGGACTGAAACTATTTACACAGTCTGTGTAGCTCAGCACAATGTACAAGCAGAGATATACACTATAGACAGGAATAGTTACAGAAATATATAAAGGTAAAGGGAATACAGAAACACAGCTCCCCTCCCAGAAATCAGAGACCCCAGGAGGGGCTCCCAACCACCCTTCCACCTTCTCCCCACCTCTATACCTTACCCCAAGGTTTGCCTTATGCGCAAGGTGAGTTTGGAGGATCAACCAGGGGGTTAGAAGGAAAGTGGTTAGTGGGATTACTCAGCAGAGAGGAGGAAGCCAGAAGCTGCTAGACCGAGATGCTGTGCATCAGAGAGACTGACTTATCTATGTTTTGAGTACTTATTCTTAAACATCTCAGCAAGCCTATGAGTGAAGTAGACATCACCATTGTTTTCCCTTCACAGCCTGTAATATAATTTTCTCAATTAAAATCCAATTAGCCTCAAACCAGCACAGGTCCTCAACACAAAAAATACATAGACCTGCCGCAGCAGGTCCAGAGGGAGACCACAAAGATGATCAGAGGGCTGAAGCACCTCTCCCGAGGACAGGTTGAGAGAGTTGGGGCTGTTCAGCCTGGAGAAGAGAAAGCTCTGGTGAGAACTTATATCATAAATTCAATATCTGAAGGGGACCTACAGGAAGGCCGGAGAAGGAAAGTTCATAATGGTCTCTAGTGTTAGGATGAGAGACAACACTATTTGAAACTAGAGCAGAATAGATTTAGGTTGGACAACTGGAAGAAGTCTTCACAATAACAGTAATGAAACACTGGAATGGGTTACCCAGAGATGTGGCTGAGGACCTGAAGATACACAAGGTCAGACTTGATGAGGCCCTAAGTGACGTGTTCTAGTTAAAGATGTCACTGCTGACTGCAAGGGGGTTAGACAAGCTGATCTTCAATGGTCCCTTCCAACTCTATGCACTCTATGATTCAGTGAGATGTTTCTATCCAAAGGCTCTGCACAATTGAGTAACCTGTACTAGTGGGAGGTGTCCCTGCCTATGGCAGGGGGTTGGAACTAGATGATCCTTGAGGTCCCTTCCAACCTTACCATTCTATGATTCTATGATTCTAATTACTGGTGTGTGCCTGTCTCTCCTGTGTTTTCCTATGTTCAGTGAGTGACAAGTTGTGAAGCTGTGAAGCACAAGAGTAAAGCTTGTTTTTTTCTCAAAGAAACATATAAAATAATTCTCCCCAGTCCACTGGGTATTGGTCCTTGGAGTTTCTGAAGTAAGAAATTAAAATAACAAAGAAAAGACGTGTCAGGTTGTGGCATGGCAACCTTCCAAACAGTTCTGATAAACCAGCATTGTTCTCTGCTTGGGAAGTGAAACAGAATTATGCATTGTTCTGAAGTAACTGGGGAGTGGTTCCCCAGGCTGGTTCTTGCAGCAGCATTTGAAAGAGTTATAATACAATCTAGTATCACTTTTAATTAAATTAGCCCAAAAGGCTAAAGGCAGGTTACTTGCTAATTTTCAGAGCTGCAGCCCAAAAGTAAACATTACCAAGGTGAGGGCAAAATGGCAGCTTTTAGGGAGCTCTTTTTCTAAAGGAGAAATCTTTTGTCTGAATAGTTATTGTATTTTTGTGACAGAAAATAGCTCTGAATTATGTGCTTTAAATAGCTGGGTCATTGTTATCGTATAACACAGAATCATAGAACAGCTTGAGTTGGAAGGGACCTTAGTAACATCATAGAATTGTAGAACTGTTTTGTTTGGAATAGTCACCAAGATGATAAAGTTCATTCTTCAGCCTAACACCACCATGACCATTAAACTATGTCTCAAATTTCCATGGGCACACAGTTCTTGAACACCTCCAGTGACAGTGACTCCACTACCTCCCTTGGCAGCCTGCTCCAATGCCTTACAACTCTTACAGCAAAGATTTTTTCCCCAATATCCAACCTAAACCTCTCCTGGCACAATTTCAGGCCACATCCTCTCATCCTATCACCTTATATTAAGGAGAAGAGTCCAATTACCCCCTCACTCCAATGTGCTTTCTGGGAATTCTAAAGAGCAATGAAGTTTCCCCTCAGCCTCCTCTTCTCCAGGCTAAACAATTCCAGCTCCCTCAGCTGTTCTTCTTGTTCCCCAGACCCTAGAGTCATCTAGTTCCAACTCTCCTGACATAGGCTGGAAGGAACCTTAAAGATCATCCAGTGCCAACTCCCTCTACCATGGACAGGGACACCATGGTAACCACTAGACCTGGTTGCTCAAAGCCTCATCCAGCCCGGTCTTCAATGCTTCCAGGGATGAGGCATCCACAACTTTTCTGGGCAACCTGTTTCAGTGTCTCACCACCATCATAGTGAAGAAATTCTTCCTAATTTTCAATCTACATCTACCTGCTCTAGTTGCAGACCACTTCCCCTTGTTCTATCACCACATACCCTCCTAAACATTCCTTCCCCAGCTTTCCTGTAGCCTTCTTCAGATACTGGTGTCCTGTCACCAGATACCCTTATAAATTATATTATTTTTGAAGCTGTTGTTCGCTATCTTTTTGTTTTGCTTTGTTTCTCCTTGTGGGCAATGAAAGTTAAGAACTTCAGCGCAATGCCACCACATGGAGAAGAAATTATGCTTTACATTTGAGAAATCTTGAACTGATAGTTCATGCATGTTTCCAGCACGATGAGTAAAGTGTATTTTGAAGGATGATTCTGGTTATTCTTCTGGGTTATTTTGGGACCAAACTTTGGGGTTCAACTTTCTAAATGATAGAATCACAGAGCTTGTTGAGCCAGGTCCTGTGAAATCTACCTATCTTTTTGTGGGAGGTTACAAGAACATGGGTGAATTCTGGACATGTTTATAAATACACAGCATAGATGTACACTGTGCACATGCTGTTTATAAATAACTTTTAGAAATTAAAGCATCTTTTTCAGTGGTGCCCAGCAACAGGGAAAGAGGTAATGGGCACAAAATTTAAACACTGGGAAGGACTGCCTGGAGAAGTGTTGAGGTCTCCATCTTTGGAAACATTCAAAACCCTTTGTGACTTTTTCTAGGTAAACCTGCTTTGGCAAGGGGGTTGAGCTCAATGTTCTCCAGAGGTCCCTTCCACCTCATACTGTTCTGTGATTCTATGATTGAGGATCCTTTGATTTCTAACCCACTCCTCCCTTTCTTTCCAAGCTCCTATGGGGCATTCATTAATTTCTAATTTAATAATTACACCTTGAATTATTCCCACTGCAGTTTTTAGCTACAAGAGGAATTAGTCTGATCTACATTGAAAAGAAATATTTCATTCTTCTTTCTTTTGCCTATCTCATAACTTTGCTTCGTATTTGCTGCACTGGAAGTCCTCTGATGTGAGAAGAATCACATCTGTATAGAAGAGAAGGAATTTTTTGACAAGGACCGAGGAAGTATTTCTAGACTTGTTCTCTAATTATATCTGTTGCAGTGAATCATTTAGTTTTGATTTCTGTCTGCAAAACTACTTATTTATGGAATGGTGTCCCAAGGCATAAAGCTCTTCTAAAGCACTTATGTTTTCCCTCAATAATAAGAACAGTATTATTATTGACTTGAAGATTTTTGCTTTCAAGTACTTTTATTTCTTTCATTGCTTAGTTGCCATTCATTGGTTTCCTGCTGGTTCCCAATGTGAAAAATATAATAAAAAAAAAAAGAAGAGAAAGTGCTAATTCGAGACCAATTTGTTATTCAAGGCTGCCCAATAACAGTCTTACTAATAACAGACAGAAATTGACTTTTTCATATCATAGGTCTCAACAAAAGAGATTAATTTTCTCTATTTTTCACTTTATCAGAGTATCATGATTGGAGATATAATGTAGTAAGTTATATTACGAAAGGTTTTGATATTTATATACCTCTGTCATCATAGTTTTGAATGAGAAACCTTCAAAGGCCCCTCTCAATCCTTACTATTCTTTTATTTCAGAATCATAGAACTGTTTTGGCTGAAAAGACCTCTAAAACCTCATTGAGTCCAACCACCAACACCATCATGGCCATTAAACCATATCTCAAAGTGCCATCTCCACATGTTTCTAGAATACCTCCAGCAGTGATGACTCCACCACCTCCCTAGGCAGCTCATTCCAATAGAATCATAGAATCATAGAATGGTAAGGTTGGAAGGGACCTCAAGGATCATC
>VWZE01009106.1:132868-155252 GCA_013396675.1 Eubucco bourcierii | reverse complement strand
CCTCCCCTTGCCCTGCTGGCCACGCTGCTCTTGATGCAACCTAGGACTCGGTTGCTGTCTGGGCTGCATGTGCACACTGTAGGCTCATGTTGAGCTTTTCATCAACCCTGACTCCAAGGTCCTTTTCCTCAGGGCTACTCTCCAGCCATTCACCACCCAGCCTGTATTTGTGCTTGGGATTGTGCCTACCCAGGTGCAGGACCTTACACTTGTCCTTGTTGAATTTCATGAGGTTGGCCTGGGCCCACCTCTCCAGCCTGTCCAGGTCCCTCTGGATGGATCCCTGCCCTCTAGCAAGTTGACTCTTCCACACAGCTTGGTGTCATCTGCAGACTTGCTGAGGGTGCACTCCATTCCTCTGTCCATGTCACTGACAAAGATGTTAAACAGCACTGGTCCCAGCACTGACCCCTGAGTGACACCACTTGGCACTGGTTTCCAGAGTGAGAAGCAAAAACCTGAAGAATAATTGCACTAAGCCGTCACTTTCTGTTTCAGAATACAATGTAACTTAGAATCATAGAACCATGGAATTGCATCAGTTGGAAAAGATTTCCAAGATCATCAAGTCCAACCTTCAACCTAAGACCACAGCATGGCCATTAAACCATGTTCCAAAGTGCCACGTCAGCAGGTTTCTTGAACATCTCCAGGCAGGATCATTCCACCAACTCCCTTGCCAGGTTGTTCCAATTCCTGACCACTCTTCCAGTAAAGAATTTTTTTTTTTCCTAATATCCAACCTAACTCTCCCCTGTCACAAATTCAGGCCATTTCCTTCTCTTCTATCACCTGATACTAAGGAAAAGAGACGAGCCCCCACCTCACTCCAACCTACTTTCAGGGAGTTGTAGAGAGCAATGGGGTCTTCTCTCAGCCTCTGCTTCTCCACACTAAACTGCTGCAGTTCCCTCAACAGCTCCTCGTCAGACTTGTTCTCCAGATTCTTCCTCAGCTTTGTTGCTCTTCTCTACTCGTACTGAAACATCTGACATGCAGAGCCTCTTTCCAATGCACTTTACATCCTAATTTCACTAGCAGGTGGATTAGGGCCACTATGCTAAATTAGTAAGGATTTATCTTTCCCAGTCCTTTCTCCATCTCATATTTTGCAACCTCAGTGCCACACTTTAACCTAATGATTCAACTGTAATGATGTTGTGCATTCCTCAGAGATATGTTTAATCTTTTTACTTTGATAAGTTTTTGGCTTTATAGTACAGTATCAGACAAGCTGAACAGAAGGAGAATGCATTTAACCTAAAAGGCATATCAAGAGTGTCTCCTTGCTATAGTATTAACCTAAATGGTAGCAGTATTCATGGCTTACCTGAGACCCCTACTAGAGGAGCAACACAGGCCTAATTCCCACTACCTGATGAAGCCAGTAACATAATTTCAGCTACTGGAGGATTAGATGTGTCAAGTACAGTCACCATTTTTTAATAGAAAGCAACTTCTGTGCTTCAACTGCCTGTAATGTGATAGCAGAAGATAATGGACCAATGTGAAATAGATATGATCCTGCACAGGGTGAGACACCTTATAGTGGCCTTCCAGTACCTGAAGGACGCCTACATGAAAGATGGGGAGCAACTCTTTATCAGGGAGTGTAGTGACAGGATGACGGATAATGGTTTCAAAAGGAAAGAGGGAGGATTTAGATTAGATACCAGGAAGAAATTATTTATATTGCAAGTGGTGAGACAATGGAATAGGTTGCTCAGAGATAGTGAATGACCCATCCCTAGATGTGTTCGAGGTAGGATTTGAGCGACCTGATGTCGTGGGAGGTGTCCCTGCCTATGGCAAGGGTTTGGAAGTAGATGATCTTTAAGGTCCTTTCCAACACAATCTGTTCTATGATTTTGTGTTCAAACTTTGAGAGCTTCTTTGGTCTGTATCACTGTCTGAGCAAGCGGTCTGGTTTTCAGAAGTGCCAAAATGTTTCCAGTTTTCTGTCCAAGGGACATTGTTTGAGGCTTTCTGTGTCACTGCTATTTTCTTTTGGTGGGATGGGGTTTAAGATTATAGAAAATAAATTAAAGGTCTTGATTGCCTAGTTGGATCTTATCCCTAAAATGTCCAGAAGCAGAACAAAAGACTTCCAAAATGCTACTCCTTTGAGAAAAGCCTCTTATTTCTTGCCTATTGTGACAAGGCCTTGAGTGACCTGTACTAGTGGGGGGTGTCCCTGCCTATGGAAGGGGGTTGGAACTAAATGATCCTCGAGGTCCCTTCCAACCTTACCATTCTATGATTCTATGATTCTATCTAATTAGCTTCTGGTTATACATAGAATCATAGAATTGTTTTGGTAGGAAAAGACTTGTAAGATTATTGAGTCCAGCCATCAACCTAATACCACCATGGCCATTAAACTATGTCCCAGAGTGCCACATCCACACATTTCTTCAACATCTCCAGGGACAGTGACTCCACCACCAACCTGGGCAGCCTCTTCCAATGCCTGATTACTCTTTCCATAAAGAACATTTTTCTTAATATCCAACCTAAACTTCTTCTGGCACAATTTCATGGCATTTCTTCTTATCACCTGGTACTAGTGAGAAGAGACTGAGCCCCACCTCACTCCAACCTCCTTTCAGGGAGTTGTAGAGAGGTATGAGGTTTCCCCTCAACCTCCTCCAAACAACCTCAGTTCCCTCAGTTGCTCCTCACCAGACCTGTTCTCCAGATCCTTCACTGTTCTCCAGATCCTTCACCAGCTTGTTTGCTGTGACAGTTTAGGACNGGGGGGTTAGAAGAAAAGTGGTTAGTGAAATTTAATCAGCAGAGTAGTCAGAACCAGAAGCTGCTAGATCCAGCAAGAGTCAGACAGAGGCTGAGACTTATCTATGTTTTGGTTACTGTTCCCAAACAATTTTTCAGCAAGCATATGAGTGAAGCAGACATCATGATGTTTTCCTTTCACAGCCTATAGTGTAATTTTCTCTATTAAAATATTCTAATTAACCTCAAACCAGCACAGTTGCCCTTCTCTGGATATACTTCAATGTCCTTCTTGGAGCAAATGGCCCAAAACTGGACGCAGTATTTGACATGTGACCACACCAGTGCTCAGTATAGGGACACAAACCTTTCCTTACTCCTGCTGGCCACACTATTGTTGATCCAGGCCAGGATACTCTTCTTCTTGACCACCTGAGTACTGTGTTGGCTCACTTTCAGATGGCTGTCAATCAACATCCCGTGCTTTCCAGCCCAAACCTGTGGCATTCACAGGGTTGTTGTGACCCAAGTGCAGGATATGTCACTTATCTTTGTTAAACATCCACAGAATGGGTGTCAGTGAATGATATTAATGAAGGTGGAATGAACATTGGCTAAGCTTCAGACTCCTTTACTTTCAATCTGAATGATTTCCACAGAAAGGAATATTTTTCTCTTTATTGTTTCAGCAACTTGGCCTTTCAGAGTCTGCACCAAAGTGCCCTCATTAGAGGACGCATTGAAAACGAAGGGCTGAACACTTCAAATGCCTCTTATGGTAATCAAAATTGAGAGTGTGCTGGAAAATTGAAGGGGAAAAAAAAATCATCCTTATTATTGGCTGAGTCTTTATTTTCCTTAAAAGATTCTGGAAGGAAATGCTGCTATGCTTTCTGTACAGTGTAAGGCTAAATGGAATTATAATGGGGGAAAAAAAAAAAATCATTGGCATTTAAAAGGTTTTGGCAGTGAAGAAAATCAGTCTCGAAAGTAGGAATATCATCAAGGGAAAGAATTTAAGTGTTTAATTAGAGATTAAATAGATTAAATTATTCAGTGCAACAACAACGAAAAAAAAAAAAAGGAGAGATGGGACACTTCATGGGGTGGAAAAAATATAACAGTTTTGTAAAATAGCAAATATCATCAGCATTCTGTTGTGATTGTAGTGTTTCTTCTTTTGAAGCCAGTTATGGGTTTGCTTTTGAGTTTACAGGAATGAATAGCATGTCTCTCTTATTTGAAAAGGAAGATAGAAAGAGGGTAGGTGAAAAGTAAGAGCAGGAAATAGGGCAAATACCTCACTCTGTAGCCATATTTTGCCTGCTTATAATTTCCATAAAATTCTGTACCATGCCTGGGAAAGTTGTGTAGTTTTGGTTTGTTGGGGCCTCGATTTTTCTGAGACAGTGAACTTCACAGGAGTGATGGAACATAAAAACTATCCTTCTGACATATATCCTTCTGACACCCATCATTCTCCACTTGCATCCATTAAATATTCTCCATTTTGGCTCACTTCCCTTTTTTACTCCTTTTTTATCCCTTTTTCTCTCCTTTTTTATCCCTTTTTCTCCTTCCTTTTTTTTTCTCCCTCTCCTTATCCTCTTCTTCCTTTTTTTCTCCCCTTCTTCCTTTTCTTTTGTTCTTCTTCATTTCTTTTCTTCTGTCTTCATTTTTTTCCCTCCCTTCCTCCTTTCCTCCTTCGCCCCCCACCCCTTTTATTTTTAACCTTTTGTCCCTTTTTCCACTTACTCCTTTGGTTTCCCCCTTCCTTTTCCCCTGCTGTAAACCCTTCCCCATTAACTTTTCATTGTAAGACCCAAGAAAAAAATGGAAACTTCTCTTTTGTTTTCTCCTAGGAAAAAAAAACCCCAACTTTGAATAGAGAGAGGCCATAGCAATGTGGTGTTCTGGTGGTAACTGAATAGAGCATATAACCATGCATAACCAAACCTACTCACCTTCTTGCATGACTGGGTCACCTGCAGAGGAAAAACAACAGGCATTAATTCAGAAAGTCTACATTAACTGTCATTCCCTCTCAGGGATATGTCAGTGTAGTAGACATATCAATATTTGTATTAATATACTTTTAAGGTTTCTTAAGGCATTCTTAGAGCAAAGATGAAAGATGGATGGTGGTAGAAACTACAGAATTTCAGCTTCCTTACTGAGTAGCTTTTATTCACCTTACTTTTACTGACCATCTAAATAGAGTAGCACCCCAGCTATGTTTTGTGAACACACCTCACTGCTCTGAGGACAAACCAGAATGCCTTTACAGAGTACAGATCAGTAAAAATTATTTAGTCTGCCTTGAAGATCTGGCCTCTAGTGGATCAAGGAGAATACAAAAGCTAGCTTGTATCAGAAAATGGAGAGTAAGTGATTAAAAAAATAAAGATTCTTTAACCAAACTCTGGAACTATACCTAAAACAATAATTTCCATCTTTTATTTGAACTTCACGAGTTACTTTGTGTTATTCAAAGCTTTACTTCTATTCATTGCTGCAAGAATCCCTCCCATAACACACATGACAAGTGACAGAGATCACAATCAAATCAAAATGGGCTAGACATCAGAGAGGACAGACAAGAGGATAATTTGCACTTACACAGTTCCTTTCATCCAGGGAGTTCAAAAAACCTGTATTCATTAGGTCTAAACACCACTCATTATGGACAGGTGAGTAGAAGCACCAAACCCACTTTACACACAGGTAAATTAAAAGGCACAACAAAACAGAGACAGCAAAATGCATTTTCAGAGTGACAAGAGGCACCTTATTTGCCCAAAACACTAACTTTCATTAGCCATTATGGTTTGTCCTGTGCCCCAGCTCAAATTATTGCTCTTGAGGTACAAAAGCTTACTCCTGATATGTAGATGACACTATTTATTTTCTCCCACAGGAAATCATAGTACGGTTTGGGTTGAAATGGATGCTAAAGATCATCTAGTTCCAACTCCTACCATGGGAAGGGACACTTTCCACTAGACCAGGTTGCTCAAGGCACCAACCAACTTGGTCTTGAACCATAAAATCATAGAATGATAAGACTGGAAGAGACCTCAAGGATCATCTAGTTCCAACCCCCTGCCATAGGCAGGGACACCTCCCACTAGTACAGCTCACTCAAGGCCTCAGCCAACCTGGCCTTGAACACCTCCAGGGAGGGAACAGCCACAACCTCCCTGAGCAACCTGTTCCAGTGCCTCACCACCCTCACTGCAAAGAACTTCCTCCTGACATCCAGTCTAAATCTCCCCTCTGCCATTTTAAACCCATTGCCCCTTGTCCTGTCATTGCAAGACCTTGTCAATAGTCCCTCCCCAGCCTTCCTGTAGGCCCCCTTCAGATACTGGAAGGCTACTATAAGGTCTCCTTGAAACCTCCTCTTCTCCAGGCTGCAGAGCCCCAACTCTCTCAGCCTGTCCTCATAGCAGAGCTGCTGTAGCCCTGTGATCATCCTCGTGGCCTCCTCTGGAACCCACTCCAACACTTCCATATCCTTCCTGTGCTGAGGGTTCCAGAATTGCACACAGTACTCCAGATGGGGTCGGACAAGAGCAGAGTAAAGGGGTATTTTCATGTCTGTGGAGCTTCGTCCACATCGAATCAAGCAGAGGGGAAATTTGGTCTGAAGAACCAATTATTTTTTTGCCCTGCTGGCTTAGATTCAGGTTGGTGTGGAAGTCATTGCTTTATCTCTGAACTGACACTACCAAGCATGAAAAAAATCAGAGTTGCAGTCTGTACTCACACTGGTATCTATGCAGTCAGGTTCGGAACTGAATATAGGCAAATTTTGTAATGGCATAGATCAGTGCATTGTTGTGCTGTGTCTCCACCTGAAGTTCTTCATACAGTGTCCAGAGAAGGGCAACAAAGCTGGTGAAGGGTCTAGAGAACAAACCTTATGAGGAATAACTGAGGGAAATGGAGATGTTTAGTCTGGAGAACAGGAGGCTGAGGGAAGATCTCATTGCCCCTAAAACTCCCTGAAAGGAAGTTGGACTAAAGTGGGCATCAGTCTCTTCCTCCTAGTATCAGTTGATAGAAGGAGGTAAAATGGCCTGAAATTACACCAGGAGATGTTTAGGCTGGATATTAGGAAAAATTTCTTTGCTGGAAGAGTGATCAAACATTAGAACAAGCTACCCAAGGGCGTGGTGGAGTCATCACACACAGAGATGTTAAAAAACATGTAATTGTGGCAATTTGGGACTTGGCTGCAGTGTGCACATGCAGCCCAGACAGCCAAGCGAGTTATGGGCTGCATCAAGAGTAGCGTGGCCAACAGGGCAAGGGAGGGGATTCTGTCCCTTTACTCTGCTCTTGTCAGACCCCACCTGGAGTACTGTGTGCAGTTCTGGAGCCCTCAGCACAGGAAGGACATGGAAGTGTTGGAGTGGGTCCAGAGGAGGCCACGAGGATGATCAGAGGGCTGGAGCAGCTCTCCTATGAGGACAGGCTGAGAGAGTTGGGGTTCTGCAGCCTGGAGAAGAGAAGGCTTTGAGGAGACCTGATAGTAGCCTTCCAGTATCTGAAGGGGCCTACAGGAAGGCTGGGGAGGGACTATTGACAAGGTCTTGCAATGCCAGGACAAGGGGCAATGGGTTTAAACTGGCGGAGGGGAGATTTAGACTGGATGTTAGGAGGAAGTTCTTTGCAGTGAGGGTGGTGAGGCACTGGCACAGGTTACCCAGGGAGGTTGTGGCTGCTCCCTCCCTGGAGGTGTTCAAGGCCAGGTTGGAGGAGGCCCTGAGTGAGCTGTACTAGTGGGAGGTGTCCCTGCCTACGGCAGGGGGTTGGAACTAGATGATCCTTGAGGTCTCTTCCAACCTTACTATTCTATGATTCTATCTTTAATGACCATGATGGTGTTAGGTTGATGATTGGACTTTTTGAGCCAAAATAATTCTATGGTTTTATGATTCCATGAAATAATCCAGGATAGGATGCCTAAACTAAAAAAAAGTAGAAGTCTTATGAGAACTTTAAAAAAACAACCTATATGTTGGGGGGGAAAGAAACTCAAATGACTGAAATCCTTGTGTAACTTAAAGAGAGCTGATCACTAGTTTATATGTAAATCTATGTACTTGTAAAATGTCAGGAAAACTTAATGCACTCTCTCTTTATAATTCAGTTTCCAAGCACTGTCATGACTTTCACTAAGTGTAAATGCCTTTCTCCCCCAAAGCTCCATGTTTTGTATTCAACAATATTCAAATGAGATGCAAGAGTTGAAAGAGTATTGTAAGGTAATGGTTATTTTATCCACATTTTATCTCCCAGCCATAAATTTTATATGTTAGATTATACAACTCCCAGTAGATCTCGGTATAAGAGACCTCAATAAATCTCAAACCATTCAATACAGAGGAAATTTATTTGTTATTTGTGTCATGTTTTATTAGTGCCCTACAGTTCAATCCCAACGCTGGAGAGATTGTTCCCTTTGACAACAAGTTAGAAAGGAAAAAAAAATACCAATCTTTACAAATTTAATTTATGGTAACAATATATGTATTATTTTTTTATAGTATGCATCTTAATTCCCAGATTCAGGTATTCCAGGATATTTATCTAAGCATACCTCTCCAAATTCTGTGACATAGTTATTTTTTATGCCACTGAGATAGCTTTCAATAAATCAACACCATTTAACTTGAGTATGCATGGGAAAAGCAGCATGTAAAAGAAGATTTTATTTTCCCACACTGGAAGTAAAAGCCACACAAGAATGAGATGGATAGATAAATAGCTAGAAAACTCCTTTACTTTTCCATCTCTGGATACTGCATCTGTCTGGTACCTTGTGCCAAACACTGCTGCTGCTGTGTCTCAAAGTTGCTTTGTAATTCATGAGGTATACAGTCATCTCTAACTCTTGGAATAAAAAAGGTAGATTCAATCTCTTGATATATCTAATGGATATAAGAGTATTCATTTTCTTATTCTTGCCCTATAATGGATGAGTGGAAAAGAAATCTGGCTTCTAGCTTGTGAAATAAAGCAATATTTCACAGATACCATATAAACAGAAGGCTGCAGAGAAGAACTGGAAGGACATAGATGTGAAATACATTTCCAGGTTTGAAAAAGGGTTTGGGAAGGGGAGGTGGAAGAACCAAACAGTACCTACCATGTTTGTTTGTTTATTTATTTGTTTTTAACCAGCACAGTGGTGATACGTCAGTAAATTCGTGTCAACAATAGGAAAACAACTAAAACTAAGGTCAGCAATTTGTCCTACCCACCCTTCTGGCCCCTCCTCTCAGCTCCATGGTCCTAAAGCCAAGTAGCATGCCTCTATTCCCAGCTACAAAGTTCTCCCACACAGCAATATCATGCTCATCATGTCAGGATCTGTTGCCAAATGCATGCAATATTCCTCCAAGGAACAGCTCTCACTATAACGAGACTTTCTGCTTCCTTCTGAACTATATCAACCACTGGCTCTTTTTATTCTCCAGTGCTGCCCATAAAGGAAAAACGTGGTCTGAATGCATGATTAGCAATCACCAACAACAGAAGTCTAACTGACCTTTACCTCTGATCTTCTCCATGTCCTCAGGCAAGCCTCCTCACCTCACACAGATGGAAATGATAATCCTGACCTTGACCTTTACCTTCCAGAGAGGAGAAATCCTGGTGGATGCCTCATGTTGTCACCAGGCTAAGCAGGTTGTGTGGTCACACAGTATCACACAGTATCACCAGGGTTGGAAGAGACCTCAAAGATCATCAAGTCCAAGCCGTTACCACAGACCTCAAGACTAGATCATGGCACCAAGTGCCACATCCAAACACCTCCAGGGACGGCGACTCCACCATCTCCCTTCCATTCCAGACTCTCTCAGTGAAGAACTTTCTCCTCACCTCCAGCCTAAACTTCCCCTGGCATAACTTAAGACTGTGTCCTCTTGTTCTGGTGCTGGTGGCCTGAGAGAAGAAGGTAAACTCCCACTGTCTACAACCACCCTTCAGGTAGTTGTAGACCGCAATAAGGTCCCCCTTGAGCCTCCTCTTCTCCAGGCTAAACAGTCCCAGCTCCCTCAGCCTCTCTTCATAGGGCTGTGCTCAAGGCCTCTCACCAACCTCGTTGCCCTTCTCTGGACACGCTCAAGCACCTCAATGTCCTTCTTAAATTGAGGGGCCCAGAACTAGACATAGTACTCAAGGTGTGGCCTAACCAGTGCAGAGTACAGGGGGAGAATGACCTCCCTGCTCCTGCTGACCACACTATTCCTGATGGTCATATCAGTGTGTTTCTTGTTGCCTCGACTTTACACTGAGTGTTACAACCAGCTGTAAAATTGTCCTCAAGAGCAGTTTTCTCTTCTGACTACTCTAAATTTAGTGCCACGTCAATTATGCTGAGATGTCATTTTCAGATTTTTTTTTCCTTATAGAGGTTTTTAAAATATTTTTACAAATCAGAAACTTGAAGTTCTACTTTACAATGACTTTCCCCCTTTTTTTTTGTTTTATTTTTTTGAAATGTGCTTTGAAAAACAAATATAAAAAAAAAAACTCCATTGAGCCAACACTGGATTGAAGTTTTCCAAATCGCAGTTGAAGAGGGAAAATGAGGAAAATGCTGACATTTTTTCATCATCTTAAAAAACAAAATGGGATCCCAGGTCAGAAAATCTTATTTTCAAACAATCCTCATAAATATCACATGTTTTTTCCTATATTGGTTCTCTTTATGACTCTTATGCGTTTATATTTTAGGGGTGTGATATTTTTCTCACTGCAAAGAAGCTTAAAATCCTAGAAGAACAGAACACAAATAAAATTACGTTACAAATGTAGTGTCACACAGCATGTGACAATGGCTTCAGAGCAAATTCATCTATCTTGGGGAGAAAAAAACATCTGGCAAAAAAGTTATTTTCAAACCTCCAAATGCAGAGATGTTGAGTATGCTGCTCTAGTGAGACCCCATCTGGAATACTGCATCCAGTTCTAGGGCCCCCAATACAAAAGGGACATGGAGCTGTTGGCACAGGTCCAGAGGAGGCCACAAAGAGGATGAGAGACCTGGAGCACCTCCCCTGTGGCAACAGGTTGAGAGAGTTCGGTCTGTTCGGCCTGGAGAACAGAAGGCTCTGAGGGCACTTTGTAGTGGCCCTCCAGTTCCTGAAGATGGCTACAAAAGTCTGGGAAGAGACTTTTTATAAGGGTCTGTGATCACAGGATGAGAGAGAATGGATCAAAGCTGGAAGAGGAGGGATTTAGACTGGGTATTAGAAAGAATTCTTTACAGTGAGGGTGGTGAGGCACTGGAAGAGGTTGCCCAGGGAGGCTGTGGACTCTGCCTCCTTGCAAGTGTTCAAGACCAGATTGGACAGGGTTTTGAGCAATCTGGCTTAGGGCAAGGTGTCCCTGCCCACGGCAGATGATCTTTGAGGTCCCTTCCAACGCGAACCATTCTGTCCATTTATAATCCATGAACATTTGCAGTGGCAGCTGTGAAAGTGGCTGTACTCAGGACAGTGGTCTGAGCTTGAATGTGGAGATAAATTCTGTCCACATATCTTTAGTGCAGTGTAGGTGAAACTTAATCTCTTCATCTCATTCCATCAACAGCACTGAAAATAACCTAAAACAAAGTCTTGATATCTAACAGGGGAAAATAGCCTTTTCCAGTCAGATGGGTCTGATGGTCCTTTCAATTACTTGTCCTGAATCACAAAAAGAATGCTAAGTCACAAGTGATAGATCTGCTCTGAATAACTTCCCCCTTGTAGCTGTAATAGAAGCTTCTTCAGTCAGTTTGGGGTTTTTTTGTTCATATGTGATTGTTTCCTTTGTTTCCTTTCCATGTTTGCTTTTCAAACAGAGCTCTGAAGTACTTGTTTCAGTTCTTGTTTCTAACTCTGTTTTTCTTTTACCCTGCAAGCTTCATGTATTGTTTAAGGTCAAACACCAAAAACAACAATGCGAGTCTGTTGAAACTTGTCGCTCCGTTGCCAAGGATCGTGTTTGACCTCCAAGAGTCTCCTTCATACCTGTATCAACAAGCTCTTGTTATCAAAACAGTTCCACCAACCTCCATCCTGAATAAAATGCTGGCAGTCCAGGGAGAGGAGAAAATTTTGTAAGGATACTTCCTGTAAATTCTCTAGAGCCTAAAGGTATTTTGTATAAAAGTTGTCCTTCCCCTCCTCCCTGCAGAGCTGTTGGGAATTAGGACTGATCCCTCAGTGGTGGGAACACAGGAGGTGGGGAAGAAGCATGTTTAGGAGCGTGAAGGTTCCTGTTTTCTGCTAGGTTGCTCTGTCTCATCTGTGTCCAGTTCTGGGCTCCCCAGTTCAAGAGGAACAGGGATATACTGGAGAGAGTCCAACTGAGGGCTACAAGGATGACTAAAAGACTGGAACATCTGTCTGATGGTGAAAAGCTGAGAGACTTACAGCTGCTTACCTTGGAGAAGAGAAGGCTCAAAGGGAATCTGATCAATGTTTTAAAATATCTGGAGTGGAGGTGTCAAGAAGAAGGGACCAGTCTCTTTGCAGTGGTGTCCTGTGATAGGACAAGGGGCAATGGACACTAACTGGAATGCAGGAAATTCTACCTCAATGTGAGGAAAGACTTCTTTGCTGTGAGGGTGTTGGTGACCTGGAGCAGGCTGCCCAAAGAGATTGTGGAGTCTCCTTCTCTGAAGACTTTCCAAACCCTCCTGGATGTCTTCCTGTGTGGTCTGCCCTAGGTGACCCTCTTTTGGTGGTGAGGTTGGACTTGATGATCTCCAGAGGCCCCTATGAGTCTGTTATTCTGTGATTACTCAGTCTGTGTTGATCTGCTTCAGCATTTTCACCCATGTAGCTCTAGGTTCTCCTCACATCTCTCCCCACCCTACCATGACCCAGTCTTTTTCTTTTGTAGCATCTTGAGCACAGTTTGTTTCTTTTGTTGTTTTTAGACATTTTTCTTCTGTGTGATTCCTTTTCAGTCAGTATAAAAGATTCATGTTTTCACAGAATCACAGACTTAATCAGGTTGGAAAAGACCTTTGAGATCATTGAGTCCAACCTATCACCTAACATCATCTAATTAAGTAAACCATGGCACTAAATGCCTCATGCAGTCTCCTTTAAAACCTCTCCAGCAATGGTGACTCCACCACCTCTGCAGACACCCCGTTCCAATGCCAATCACTCTTTCTAGGAAGAACTTCTTCCTAACATCCAGCCTAAACCTACCCTGACACAACTTGAGACTGTGTCCTCTTGTTCTGTCACTGGGTGCCTGGTAGAGGAGACCAACCCCCACCCGGCTACAATCTCCTGTCATGTAATTGTAGAGAGCAATGAGGTCTGCCCTGAGCCGCCTCTTCTTCAGGTTGAACAACTCCAGCTCCCTCAGCCTCTCCTCACAGGGCTGTGCTCCATCCCCCTCACCAGCCTTGTTGCCCTTCCCTGGACCTGTTCAAGCACCTCAACATCTTTCTTAAATTGAGGGGCCCAGAACTGTACTGAAAGTAATAAAGAAACTTAAATATCAGGAAGTGGAGGTTTAAGGGAATCTTCATTCTTGTTGAGATAGTGTTATATTTGTGAGAAATGGAAGCATCTGATCAGAAGAAAAAAAAAAAAAAAAAAAAAAANNTCAAAAAAAAAAAAAAAAAAAAAAAAGACAACCAAAACCTGTGCTGTTAGTAAGACAGAAACAAATTCTGACTGTAAAAAGTACTATATATGGAGCATTTTAATTCTGGGGTCAGTAGTTGCAATCTATCCAGCTTGCCAATTGCAAAACCTCATTACTGGACACTTAGGACTTACTTCAAATTATCTGAGAAATGAAGGGAAGGTATTGTGAAGTCTCCTTGTCTGGAGGCTTTGAAAACCCACCTGGACACATCCTTGTGTGGTCTGCCCTAGGTGGTCCTGCTTTGGCAAGGAGATTGGACTTGATGATCTCCAGAAGCCCCTTCCAACCTCTAACATTCTGTGATTCTGTTCTTAAGGTGTGAGTTTTTTGTAAATACTCCACATTGGTGCAGACTTTGTCACTCTCCAAACTGCACTGTTGTGAAGGAGGTCAAAGCTTGACTGTTTGTTAGCTTTCTGTAATTCTATGATTCTGTGATGATCGATTTAGGGGGGAAAGTTAAAAGAATAGAGGATCATCTTCCATTATTTCTCATAGAACTCTAACCATAGAATCATAGAATGGCTCGAATTGGAAGAGATCTTAAAGGTCATCTAGTTCCAACCTCCCTGCCATACGTATGGACACCCTCCACTAAGCCAGTTTCCTCAAAACCTTATTCAACCTGTTCTTACACTTTCCCAGGGTGGAGGTGTGCACACTTCTCTGAGCAACCTGTTCCACTGCCTCACCACCCTCCTAGTAAAAGACTTCTTCCTAATTTCCCATTGAAATCTACTCCGCTCTAGTTTCAAACCAGTGACCCTTGTTCTATCGCAGTAAGCCATTATAAATAGTCCCTCCCCACCTTTTCTATAGATACCCTTCAAGTACTGGAAGCGCTTGTGTTTGATCCAAAAAATTCAGCTAAGGAAGCAAAAATACAGAGCCTGGAGCACACACCAAGCTCTCATATCCTGACAAGGTCCCAAGGACCTGCTTTCCCTGGTGCAGGCCAGTTGAATTCCAGTGGGCTTCAGACTACAGTACTGCCAACGTGCCATGTTTTAAAACACACTTTAAAGCTGCCTTTGATGTTTTATCTCTCTCATCAGAACAATTAGCTCCTGGATGCTCTCTGTACAACAAAGGAAATTAATTAGGAAGAGTCAGATACTGTGATACACAGCCGTGTCTGGGAGACCACAGAATCTCATGTGGGTTTTGATGTTGCAGCAGCTGAGTTGGAGACTGTTACCATGTGTGGCAGGGTATAGCTGGACAGAAAGGTTTTACTGAAAGGGAAAGTCACCTTATAAAAGCTCTGCATTTCCAGCCTGCTAAACGTTGTTTTTCAGTGAAATGACACATAAAGACTGTGTATATGTGTAAAGCAGCTATCTTGAGACTCTTGGGGAATGAAGAAGAAAGAAAATATCATTCATGTGGATTTTCTGTTCCTAGATACACCCTGGCTGGAAATCAAAGTGGAGTAGCCCTGCTCTTGCTTCCCCCCTTGTATTTCTAAATAGATTTTCCCTGTAAGGCGTTGAGATTCTAAATTTTGATCATTATCATCTGACTTTGAAATGGGCAGATATCAAGAGACATTTCTTTCCTGTGATGTATGCAATCTACTGACATGAAAAGAATTAATTTAATGGGATTGAGAGAAACAGAAGTTTGATCCCAAGAATCTGAAGTTAGGGTTCCTGTTTGTAATACTTGAAGTACAACAGTATTTTCCATATGCCTGGCAGATGCATATCAGTTGGGTTTGGTTTGGTTTAATGTAGTTTGTTCTATTCTGCTTTAGTGAGGTATCATCTGGAATATTGTATCCAGTCCTGGGCTCTCCAGTTCAAGAGGGATGGGAAAGTATTGGAGAGGGTCCAGTGGAGGGCTGTGAAGATGATGAAGGGGCTGGAATATGTCTGACAAGCAAAGGCTGAGAGACCTGGGGTGTATTTTCATTGGTGCCCCACAAGGGGTGATGGACACCAACTGAAACAGAGGAAGTTCTCCGTCAGCATGAGTTAAAAATACTTTGCTGGGAGGATGCTAACCCTGGAGCAGGCTGCCTAGAGAAGCTGTAGAGTCTCTTTCCATGAAGACTTTCCAAACCCACGTGGACTTGTTCCTATGTGACTTGCCCTAGGTCATCCTGCTTTGACAGGGAGCCTGGACTCAATGTTCTTCAGAGGTCTCTTCCAATCCCCATCATTCTGTGATTCTGCTTGTAAGGTGTGAGACTTTTGTGAATCCTCCAAGCAGGAGCAGGGAGGTCATTCTCCCGCTATATTCTGCACTGGTTAGGCCACACCTTGAGTACTGTGCCCAGTTCTGGGCACCTCAATTTAAGAAGGACATGGAGATGCTTGAGCGTGTCCAGAGAAGGGCAATGAGGCTGGGGAGAGGCCTCGAGCACAAACCCTATGGAGAGAGGCTGAGGGAGCTGGGATTGTTTAGTCTGGAGAAGAGGAGGTTCAGGGGAGACCTTGCTGTCTACAACTACCTGAAAGGTGGTTGTAGCCAGGAGGAGGTTGCTTTCTTCTCTCAGGCAACCAACACCTGAACAAGAGGACACAGTCTCAAGCTATGCCAGGGGAAGTTTAGGCTGGAGGTGAGGAGAAAGTTCTTCCCTGAGAGAGTCATTGGCTACTGGAATGGGCTGCCCAGGGAGGTGGTGGAGTCACCGTCCCTGGAGGTGTTCAAGATGGGTTTGGATGAGGCACTTGGTGCTATGATCTAGTCTTGAGGTCTGTGGTAACGGGTTGGACCTGATGATCTTTGAGGTCTCTTCCAGCCTCGGTGATACTGTGATACTGTTGGTTTCCAAGTTGCACTCTTGTGAAGGAGGTCAAAGCTTGACTCTTCATTAGCTGTCTCAGTAAACCCAACGAGATGGAGTATGGAGATGTTTTGAAAACCCCTGCCTCTACAATTGTGAAAGGGTGTGTTAATTGTAGATTCAACAGAGACCCTCAAGGAATGTGGAGAGTGCCCCGTGAAGTGAGGAGTAGCTTATCAGACCTGAAAGTAAGTTTTGGGTAAAGTATTTTCTGATGACGTAGGTAGACTGAAAAGGTAGATGGCAGGCTGAAAAAGTGGACAGCATCCTTACCCTTTGGGGAGATTCTCTCAGTTACTCCAGTTAGTTGAAGATCACTCCTATTTCAGTTGTGTCTCTGACATGTCTGGCTACTGATCCCTAGATGGTATTGAGGAATCTGAACCATAACCTGAAATGTTTTCTAGTCTCTCTCTGAGAACTATTAAGACCTACATACTTTAGCCTGGAGTATGGGGGTCTAAACCCATATTCTGGTAGAAACAAAGGGAGCAAGACTGTTGGGGGAGCTATGGATGACGGTGACATCGTTATAGAGCCTGTACTCCAGCTTTGCGCTCTGTCAGGCAGCATTACAAGCCTGACTGTCAGCAGGACGCAGCTACAGCCTCGCAGGGAACAATTTGTCCTGGAAAATGGAAGACAAGTGACATAGTATGACATCACTCTAAAAAGTGTCATGAGAGGATGAAGTTCTTGTGTAGCAGAGGTTGATCCCTTAAGTATTATCAATAACTTCAAAGGAAAGGTGCCAAATACAATCAAGGCAAAGAGTTAATGTTCCTAATAAATTTTTTTACAGTTTTCTCAAGTATTAAAGGAGCCCTTTTAATGCAGAGCCAAATTACCTGTTGACAAGATATAGGCTGTAAGCTAATTTTCTCCCCTGAGAAACAGAATACTTTAAAAATACTGTACTCCAGTGGTATTTGCATCTGGAACATTTCTCTGTTCTCTTATTGAACAGTAAGGGGAAAAGTGCAATTCAGTGGAACTCTGAAAGTGAATCACAGAATCACAGAATGGTAGAGGTTGAAAGGGACCTCTGGTGACCATAGAATCGTAGAATCACAAAATGGGTTTGGTTAGAAGAGACTTTAAAGATTATCTAGGTCCAACTCCCCTGCCATGGCCAGGGACATCTTCCACTAGACCAGACAAACGTGGTCTTGAAAACCTCCAGGAAGGGGGTATCCACAAATTTCCTGGGCAACCTTTTCCAATGTCTCATCACTCTCACCATAAAGAATTTCTTCCCCATATCACCTAGGGCAAGCCACGCAGATATGTGTCCAGGCGGGTCTTGAAATTCTCCAGAGAAAGAGACTCCACATCCTCTCTGGGCAGCCTGTTCCAGTGTGGATAGGTGAAGATAAAGAGGGGAAATGCCTGAAGGGCTGAAAAATCTATCAACTGGTGTGTTGCATCATTTTCTCTAGGAAGCGTAGGCAAAAGTGAAATGAAGGGAAAAAAGAGCTGTGAACCATGCTGAAGATGATTAAAGAGGGTACAGAGCAGCTGTCACAGCAAATATCAAGCAACATTAATAACTTCATAGCACATCAGAAAACTGTCTCAAACCTCCCCAAGAAAACAAGGGCTTTTGTTGCTGCACAAGGTAAATGAAACTAATCCTCCAGTGCAGGTGCTAGTCTTTGTCTCTCAGCGTTACCCCTGTGTCAGTATAGAGAAGAACAAGAGATTTTAGTGGGGTTAATGTGGAGCTACCAACGGAGATTCCAAAACCTACAACTACATGGGTAAAACTGTCTTCAGCTGGGAACTCATACCTTCCAAAAAACCCAAAAACACACCCCACACAAAAATGTGTTTTCATAATGCCCTTTCTTCTGTACAGAAAAGAAAAACAATGACTGTTTGCTGCAAAAAGCTTATTTTTGTAGTTAAATAGTTGACAGTCTTCTTTCCCTAAAAGCACAGCAAACTTTCATCTCATGCAAATTTATGGAAAAAATAAGCTTTGGGCCACAGAGTGGAGTTTTGCCCATATTTGCCTTCATTTTAATCAAACAGTTCTTCTCAGATACACAGAGAGGAACTTGTCAGAGATTCATAGATTCATAGAATGGTTTGGGTTGGAAGGAACTTGAGACATCATCTCGTTCCAACCCCCCTGCCACGGGCAAGGACATCCTCTACTAGACCAGGTCCAATCTGGCCTTGAATACTTAGAATCATAGAATGGTAAGGTTGGAAGGGACCTCAAGGATCATCTAGTTCCAAACCCCTGCCATAGGCAGGGACACCTCCCACTAGTACAACTCACTCAAGGTTACTTCCAGGGAAGCGTTCCAGTGCCTCACTTACCCTCATTCATATCCAGTCTAAATCGCCCTTCTTCCAGCTTCAATCCATTCACTCTCACCCTATAACAAGAAGTCCTTATAAACAGTCTGTTAGTGTGGCTGGAACTTCCTAGCCAGTATTTTAAGAAAATTTTCTTTCAATCAGATTTCCTGTCTCAGAATGAGTCCTGAATGTGGGTTAAGACAACTATCAACATCAGACACGAGCAAGTGAGTAAAATCATTGCCTTACAGGAGTTGTGCAAATTGTCTTGAGCATTTGAATGATGGCATGCTGTCATCGGTTTATAAATGGGCATCAAAGATACTCCTGCAAGCTCTTATGTTCTACATCTACAGTCACTAACCAACAGAACCACATGATCCTCTGAGGTGTGTCAGATTATTTATCCTCCACAGCTTGAGATATTTACAGGTTGAAAAATCTCCCAGGAGGCTATGGTTTGATAGCACATGCTATCAAACTGGAATCCTTTACGGTTCTGCAGCACATCTGTTAGAAAGGGATATACTGATCTGAATAGCTCCTCTGAATATTAAAAGATGAACCTCATTCCTGGAGGTTTTCAAGTTCAGACTGGACAAGGCCTTGAGTAACCTGGTCTAGTAGTAGGTGCCCCTGCCCATGGCAGGAGGGGTTTGGAACTAGGTGATCTTTAAGATCCCTTCCAATTCAAACCACCCTATGATTCTATGAACTATAAGGAAGCTATTCCTGATTGTAGTGATGTCTGGTTTTAATCTCCTTTCCATAGTAAAGAATTTGACTCTGACTCAGATCTAGCTGGAATTGCTCCAGATTTGTCCTCAATTGTGATGAACAACTGAATAGGTTTAAACACCCTCCTACTTTGACCTGGCCTTTTCTCCTTCAAGTCTTCTTAAAAGAAAGTGAATGTTGTAGGAATGCCTGGAGCTGAGGGTAAAATATTTCCTTAAGGACAATTTTATGAAGTTTCACAAAAATAGGAAAACAGAATTCTGTATTTTTCTCCTGGAAATGCAATCTACCTTTTTACTCTCCAATCCAAATTATGTCTTTCAGATGATAGCTCTGCTATTCTATTCTTTCATTTTTCTCTTGTGTGAAATGACTTTAAGGGCTAAGTATCCATTTCACATGGAAAACTAGTTCTTTGTTTCTCCATGTATATAGAAAGACAGGGTGAAAATTCATGGTTGTGAAGAGCCCTGAGATCTTATTACAACACTGGAATATGTTCTGTATTTCATAGAATCAATCAGGGCTGGAAGTGACCACAAGTATCATCTAGTTCCAACCCCCAAGCCATGGACAGGGACATCCTACCCTAGATCAGGCTGAATAGAGCCTTATCCAGCCTGGACTTAAACACCTCCAGGGATGGGGTCTCAATCCCTGGCAACTCATTCCAGGGTCTCACCACTTTCATGGTGAAGAGCTTCCTCCTCATGTCCAGCCTGAATCTACCCACCTCCAGCTTTGCTCCGTTTGCCCTAGTCCTGTCACTACCTGATATACAAAAATGTCCATCCCCAGCAGTTTCCCCCAGAAGTTTCTACATGTTTTTCCAGAAGTTTCCAGATGTTTCCAGAAGTTTCTATTTCGACCTATATGCTTCTGCTTCACTTGATTGCCCTTATGCCAAGGCAAATGGCATCCTGGGGTGCATTAAGAAGAGTACAACCAGCAGATCAAGGGAGATTCTCCTCCCCTCTAATCTGCTCTGGTGACACCACATCAGGGATATTGTGTTCAGTTCTGGGCTCCCCATTTTGAGAGGAACAAGTATATACTGTAGAGAGTCCAACAGAGTAATACAAGGATGATTACAGGACTGGAAGTTCTCTCTGATGAGGAAAGGCTGAGAGACCTGGGGCTATTTAGCTTGCAGAAGAGCAGTGAGGGGATCTGATCAACATTTGCAAATACCTGAACAGAGGGTGTCCAGAAGGAGCCAGTCTTTTTTCAGTGGTACCCAGTGATAGGAGGAAAAGCAATGGACCAAAGTGGAACACAGGAAGTTCCATATCAACATGAGGAGAAACTTCTTGGTTGTGAGGGTACTGGAACCCTGAAGCAGGCTGCCTGGAGATGTTGTGAAGTGTCCTTCTCTGGAGATGTTCAAAACCCTCCTAGGATATATTCCTGTATGTCTTGCCCTAGATGATCCTTCTTTGGTAGGGGCATTGGACTTGCTGATCTCCAGAGATTCCTTCTAACCCCTGCCTTTCTGTGGTTCGGATTCACATGAACTGATCAGTGAGTATATCAATATGATGATCAAATGCAAACCTTTTTCTTTCTTTCTTTCCTTCTTTCTTTCTTTCTTTCTTTCTTCCTTTCTTTTTTTCTTTCTTTCTTTCTTTCTTTCTTTTTCTTTCTTTCTTTCTTTCTTTCTTTCCTTCTTTCTTTCTTTCTTTCTTCCTTTCTTTTTTCTTTCTTTCTTTCTTTCTTTCTTTCTTTCTTTCTTTCTTTCTTTCTTTCTTTCTTTCTTTCTTTCTTTCTTTCTTTCTTTCTTTTTCTTTTTCTGAAAGAAAACTTTTTAATGAAAAAAAAATAGAATGCAATACTTCAATCTCTCCACTTGGTGAGTAGTATTAAAATTTGTGGGACTAACCACTAAAATCAGTGAAATTTGAATTATTTGCTGGTACCAAATGAGCTTTTAATAGCTTGTCTGGGCCTTGCAGAAAGAAAGTTTTACTGTTTCTCAGTATGCATCTGCCTTGAGGACTTCTTTCTCTGCTGTATACATGTATAATGATTACATAGAAATAATAAGGATGGTGAAAAGAGAGGATGTTCTTTATTAGAACAAAAAGCTGGTAATCAGAGAGAAAAATGACTATAGGAGATGAAATCCTGGCAACATGAAAGATCAGATGGGTTACTCATATATAATTACTCTCTCGAGTCCATATGGTCATGGTGCATTATATTATTCCCACTCAGCATGCTAAAGGCATTTTATTGGTGTCTTTCCTGTTATTAACCATAGCTGCTTCATTAATCCAAAGTCTTGATATTTTACTTGGAGACTTAATATTTTTAGTGTCCTAAATACCTTATTCTGCATTCTTAGACAGCCCAGTCTCTCGCTAGCTGCAATGGGAATAGGGAGTAAAGGAGCCCAGAGGACTTTTTTGCAAGTGATACAGAATTTTCATTTGATGGAAGAGCGTGGATCCCCCTGCAAATGAGATTTGGGAACGTATCATAAAGTCTCCAAATGGGACTTGAACTGCTTTGTGCCCAGGGGACTTTCAGAAATGTTATGCTAATGGTACTTATTTAGAAGTGTTTTAGCAGTTCAGTCCTGTTAACTCCTGTGTCCTTTAGGCTCCCAGGAACTTATATCACATTGGAAAATGGGATTTGGCTTTCTGAGTCTTTTGGGCAAAAGCAGGTTTTGTCCATAAGCCAGATGGGTTTTTTTTTTTTCCTAACTGGAACAGGTTGCCCAGGGATGCGGTTGAGGACCCGTCCCTGAGGACATTCAAAATCAGGCTTGATGTGGCCCTAGGCAGCCTGTTCTAGTTGGAGGTGTCCCTTGTGGCTGTGGGTGAGTTGGACAAGATGATCTTTGAAGGTCACTTCCAACCCAATGTAATCTGTGAGTTGGAAATTGCTTCCTTTTTTCAAGCGTGGGAAAGTCAGAGTTTTGACACAAAACTAATTTCTTAACCTCTTTCTCAGAAGTATTTTCTTACCTCATTTTTAATAGTATAAGAAAATACTTGATTAAGTTGGTTTTGAGGGGTCTTGATATTATCATAGATTCATAGAATCATAGAATGGTAAGGTTGGAAGGGACCTCAAGGATCATCTAGTTCCAACCCCCTGCCATAGGCAGGGACACCTCCCACTAGTACA
>VWZE01009106.1:88783-132709 GCA_013396675.1 Eubucco bourcierii | reverse complement strand
GGGTTCCAGAACTGCACACAGTACTCCAGGTGGGGTCTGACAAGAGCAGAGCAAAGGGGCAGAATCCCCTCCCTTGCCCTGCTGGCCACACTGCTCTTGATGCAACCTAGGACTCGGTTGCTGTCTGGGCTGCATGTGCACACTGCAGGCTCATGTTGAGCTTTTCATCAACCCAGACTCCAAGGTCCTTTTCCTCAGGGCTGCTCTCAACCATTCGCCACCCAGCCTGGATTTCTGCTTGGGATGTGGCCCACATCTGCAGCCTGTCCAGGTCCCTCTGGATGGATCCCTGCCCTCTAGCAAGTCGACTGTGCCACACAGCTTGGTGTCATCTGCAAACTTGCTGAGGGTGCACTCGATTCCTCTGTCCATGTCACTGACAAAATTCTTCTATGCCAGTTTGGTTTTGTCAGATGGATGTCTCCTCACAGCTAATGTGGGATAATTTAGTACAATCAAGTCCTGAGACTTTCAGTGTGATTTGAAAAAGTTTTGATGAAAACCAAAAGAACTTCAGGAACACTTGAGTAATTTGCAGGGTCATGTAAGAAGACATCAGCCATTTAACTTATAAAATACAACTCCTCAGCCAGTATGTCTTGGATGTATTTAAAAGCTGTGTAGATATAGTGCTTAAGGATATGGTGTAGTGGTGTCCGTAGTAGAGCTGGATAACGATTGGACTCGGTGATCTTGATCACCAACCACAGTGATTCTGTGAATCTGTGTTTTCTTCACAAAGTAGCTGAAAAGTTTACTTCACAAAGTAGCAATGCCAACAAACTGTGCCATCTAGTCGTGCTGCTTCCTTGTATTTATCCATCAAGAGGGTGCTACACAGACAAGAGAGATCTGAGGGGACAATACATACAGGCATGTGTCTTTTGCACATTGCTATGACTATATGTGCACATATTTCACAGTAAAACTACTGTGACCAAAAGCTCTTTGTTGGCATTTCATTGAAATTAGGCTGCATGAATGTGGTCTTCATTTCATGTCATCTTGATACCTTCAGTGTTTCAAGCAACTGAAAGGAATCTTTCTCAAGGCAGTGATAAAGCTTTCTAAACTTTTGTCCTCATAATGGAGAAATGTTTTTTACTCTTTTCTTGCTGTTTATTCTTCTTGCCAAGAACACTGCTCTGGGTAGAATCCCTGGTCCCCACCAGGCACATGCAATAGCTAATCATGGTTCTGAGGTCATGTGGGAAAACAATCTGGCTAAGAAAGAAACCCAACTGTGCTTGGCATTCTTTCCTCATCTCAAGGCTGCCACACTCCTGGGTGTGTTTGGTGTTTTATGCAAGGGTTATAAAATAAGACACAGTTGAAAACATTCATCTGGGATCTTGGCCACAGACTTTAGCAGGAGTCAGAGCAAGAACTTGCTTAAAACTAAAAAAAATAAAAACTCAACCAGAGAAAATGTCCTATTTTCTAAGAAAAATAAGCAGCAAATGCAAATTCCTTAATTGCTATTCAGACTGGAGTGGGGGGAGAGTATTATTCACACTGTCAGTCAGCTTAAGAATAATTAACACAAACAAAAGTTTGGGGATCAGGAAAAAGACATCTAACTTCTCTTGTTTTGGAAGGGATTACTCCTGAATGTGCTGCTAATCTGACTAATGCATTTATGCTACACTTTGGGGGTAGAGGGGATTAGGTAGGAGGAATTAAAGAGATTTGATATGGATACTGTATTTGGTAGAACTTCTAATGAGATTACTTAACAACAACAACAACAAAAAAGAGAAAAAAAAAATCTCCTTATATATAGGCTTCACTAAGTCCAGAGACTAATGAGATCGTGTATTCTGTCTCCAGTAAGGTAAATGTTACCAATTCAGAATTGGGGGAATAGAAATCATTGGGCTCTGATTAACTCAAGCATTGCAGCAGTACCCAAACTGGCATTTAGAATCCTGTGTCTCTCAGAGGTCATAAGTAAATTCTGAAGAAACAGAACAAGAGAGTCAGTTCTGTAGCAATCACAGAACGATAGGATTTGGAAGGGACCCCTGGAGGTCAAGTCAAATCCTCGTGGCAAGGTAGGGTCACCTGAAGAAGGTCACGCAGGAGCATGTCCAAGCAGGTTTTGAACGTCTTTAGAGGTGGAGACTTCACCATGTCTGTGACAGTTTGGGAGTTCCCCGCCCCCCCACACTTTGTAAAATGACCCAGACTAGAACTCAGCCGGTTGGAAGTTAAGTGATGAAGCTCTGTTTACAGCTCAGCACAATGTACAGCAGATATATACATGATATAAAAAATATTTACAGAAATATACAAGTTAAAGGTAATACAGAAACACAACTCCCCTCCCAGAAATCAGAGACCCCAGGAGGGGCTCCCAACCACCCTTCCACCTTCTCCCCACCCCTCTACCTTACCCCAAGGTTTGCCTTACGTGCAAGGTAAATTAGGAGGATCGGCCAAGGGGGTTAGAAGAAAAGTGGTTAGTGAGGATTAATCAGCAGAGGAGTCAGAGCCCAGAAGCTGCTAGATCCCACCAGCAGCTGCTGTTCCAGTAAGCAACAGAGAGAGACTGACTTATCTATTGTTTTGGCTAGTGTTCCCAAACAATTCTCCAGCAAGTGTATGAGTGAAGTAGACATCATGATGTTTTCCTTTCACAGCCTATAGTGTAATTTTCTCTATTAAAATATTCCAATTAGCCTCAAACCAGTACAATGTCTCTGGGAGTCTATACCAGTGTTTTGGCACCCTTCAATTAAAGAAGTTCCTCTTCACCTTTAGATGGAACTTCGTGTTCCATTTGTGCCTGTTACCCCTTGTCCTGTCACTAGGCACCAGTGAAAAAATACTGGCCTTGTCCTGACTCTCACCCTTTAAATATTGTTCAACATTGATAGACATTCGCTACTGGAATGGGTTGCCCAGGGAGGTGGTGGAGTCACTGTCCCTGGAGGTGTTCAAGGTGGGTTTGGACGTGGCACTTGGTGCCATGGTCTAGTCTTGAGGTCTGTGGTAATGGGTTGGACTTGATGATCTTTGAGGTCTCTTCCAACCTTGGTGATACTGTGATACTGTGTGACATCCCCCACCTGCCTCAGCCTTCTCTTTTACAGACTAAAAAGACCAAATTGTCTTAGTCTTTCCTAATACGAGAGATATTTCAGTCCCTTCATCATCTTTGTAGTCCTTTTCTACACTCTCTCCAGCAAGTTCCTATTCTTCTTGAACTGGGGAGCCCAGAACTAGGCAAAGTATTTTCGAGATGTGACCTCACCAGAAAGGAGCAGAGGGGCAGGATAACCTCCCTTGACCTGCTGGACACACTCTTCTTGATGCACACCAGGAGGCCCTATTGGTCACGAGAGCACATTGTTGATTCATGGTCATCCTGTTATCCACTAGGACACCCAGGTCCTTTTTTCCCACAGTGTGCTGGTTTGAGACTAGTTGGAATATTTTAATAAAAAAATTTGATTATAGGCTGTGAAAATCAAACAATGGTGATGTCTGCTTCACTCATAAGACGTACAAAACCAAGGACACCAATATAGATAAGATAGAGAGTCTCTCTCTCTCTCTCTCTCTCTGGAAGCTGTGTGTCTTCTGGCCTTTCTGCTCTGTAACCTAACTAATCATTCTCCTTCTAATCCCCCTTGCTGATCCTCCAAACTCACCTCGCACATGAGGCAGAGCCCAATATAAGGTATAGGGGTGGGTAGAAGGTGGAAGGGTGGTTGGGAGCTCCTCCTGGGGACTCTGATTTCTGGGAGGGATATTGTGCTTCAGTATGACCTTTAACTTATATATTTCTGTAAATATTCCTGTCTGTTGTGTCTATCTCTGCTTGTATATTGTGCTAAGCTGTAAATAGGGCTTCATTCCTTAGCTTCCAGCTGGCTGAATCTAGTCTGGAAGATTTTTCATAGAGTGTGGGGGGCAGGGAACTCCTAAACCATTACACACAGCTGCTGTCCAACATCCAATCTGTATGCATCCAATCTGTATGGATCCAATACAAGTTCTATAGTGTTTTTCCCCAGATGCAGGACTCTACACTTGCCCATCGAGAATTTCATCCAATTTTTCCCCACTCAGCTCTTCATTCTGTCCAAGTCTGGTGTGTCAGATCATCCTCCCTGTTTGGTATCATCAGCAAACTTGCACAGGGTCAGCTCTATCCTTTTATCCAAGTCATTGATGATATTAACAAGGTTGGATACAGTGCCAACCCCTAGGGGATACTACTAGCCTACAGACCTCCAACTAGACTCTCTCCCACTGACCACAGCTCTCTGAACCCTGTCATTCAACCAGTTCCAAATCCATCTCATTGCCCAATCATCCAATCCAACCCCATGATGGTGCATATTTATTTGCATCAAACTAAATTTCTCTTGAATATTTTATTTTCCTATTTCTTAAAAATGAGATTTTACAGAGCTTTTTGTGTGTGTGTGTGTGTGGTTTTTTGTTTTGTGTTGTTTTTTTTTTCAGATGAACTTGGAATTGAATTAATGGTCTATCTCTTCTGTTCATATGATTTCAGATGCCTAAAGCCACAGGATATGAGGTGGGTTATTAGATATGCCTTTCCAAAAAGAAAGTGGTAAGACAAAAAAAAAAAAAAATGGCCTGCCTGAAGTTACAGTTTATAGATTAGAAAAAGGCACAAACAATTAAAAGATGGAGACAGTTAGGGCAAATTACTTGCAATCAAGCTGCAGCTAAACGAGCTTCTTGATGAGGAAACCAAATTTATGTCATTTAGAACCACAAATAAATGTTCCCTAAACAAACAAAAAAATGTTGAAGGTGAGTGAAATGTTAGCACAGTTGGATAAAGATGTGTTGATAAGAGAATTTATGGATGCAATTAAAGTTCTGGTCTTGGATAAGAAAAACAAATAATAGTAAATACAGAGAGTTTGTTGCATCCAGTGACAAAAATCTTTCACAGATGTAGGGTAGAATGGTCTTTTTTACAGCTTCACAGATTACATTGGGTTGGAAGGGACACTCCAATCCTCTAATCATTTTCGTGGCCCTCCTCTGGACCCGCTTCAGCAGTTCTATGTCACTCTTGTGCTAAGGGTCCTATAGATGGACCTGGCACTCGAGGTGAGGTCTTTCCAAAGCACAGCAGAGCAAAGTGGCAGAATCACCTCTTGCAACATGCTGACCATGCATCGTTAATGCAGTCCAGGAAGCCATTTGCCTTCTGGGTTGCAAATATATACATTGATGGCTCATGTCCCGCCAGCACCCCCAGGTTCTTTTCTTCAGGGCTGTTCTTCATCTCATCATACTCCAACCTGTATTGAGTACAGTTCTGGAGCTCTCACCACAGGAAGGACATGGAAGTATTGGAGTGGGTCCAGAGGAGGGCCACAAAGATGATCAGAGGGCTGCAGCAGCTCTCCTATGAGGACAGATTGAGTTGGGGCTCTTCAGCCTGGAGAAGAGAAGGCTTCGAGGGGACCTGATAGTAACCTTCCAGTATCTGAAGGGGCCCTACAGGAAGGCTGGTGAGGGACTATTGACAAGGTCGTACAATGACAGGACAAGGGGCAATGGGTTTAAACTGGTAGAGGGGAGATTTAGACTGGATGTTAGGAGGAAGTTCTTTCCAGTGAGGGTGGTGAGGCACTGGAACAGGTTGCCCAGGGAGGTTGTGGTTGCTCCCTCCCTGGAGGTGTTCAAGGCCAGGTTGGAGGAGGTCTTGAGTGATCTGTACTAGTGGGAGGTGTCCCTGCCTATGTCAGGGGGTTGGAACTAGATGATCCTTAAGGTCCCTTCCAACCTTACCATTCTATGATTGTCCTGAACTAGGACCTTAGTGTCTTATTTAACCACATGGATTCTCCTCAGCCCACCTCTCCAGCCTGTGTAAGTCCCTCTGGATGGCATCCTGTCCTTCAGTCTTATGAACCATACTACTCAGCTTGGTATCACCAGCGAACTTGTCTATGGTGCACTCAGTTGTACTGCCTGAGTCATTGATGAATACACTGAAAAGCACTGGTCCCAGTATAGACTGCTGATGGACACCACTTGTCACCCACCCAGCTCTGTTTTTATCTATGGCTAGCAACACCAATAATTTTCACTCAAACCAATCAAAATGTGGCAGTTCAACACATACATTCTCCAAGAAAAAAACATGTATTTAAAGAGTGAATGCTAAAGGCAGGGGTGAATACATTTAACATTAGCATTAAACATTTTGCTTTCTTCTTTCACAAAAAAAAATGTGAGTTAACTCTTCAGAAGCTCTTTGAAAAGGACTTTGAAAAGTTATGTGTATTCAGTGACGAGGACAAAGTCACACAAAAGCCCTGAAGACATGTGAAGGCTTCATTGTGAAACATCACTCTTTGCATTCAATGCAGTATTCATCTGTTTTACTGAATGCTAATTGTTGTCTACATATATTTATCTGCAAGGAGTGACTTTAAAGACTTTGTAATTATGAAAATGTGTTAGGCAAACTATCCTGCCCCATTCTTAGTGCATTAGAATGGTAGGCAAAAAAACAATAGACAAAAGCAAGGTGTAATAGAGTTTCTTAGAGAAAAGCACCTCCATGGAGAAGAGTCTTGAAGTCCTGGTGGACAGTAAGTTAGCCAAAGGATAGCAATGTTCTCTTGTGGCCAAGAAGGCCAATAATATTCTGCAGTGCATTGAGAAGAATGTGACCAACAGGTCATGGGTGCTTCTCCCATCTATCTACTCTGCCTGGAGAGATCACATCTGGAGTACTGTGGCCAGTTCTGGGCTCCCCAGTTCATGAGAGACCAGAAAATACTAGACAGCCCAATGGAGGCTACAAGGATGATGAAGGGACTCCAGCATCTACCCGAGGAAAGGGTGAGAGACCTGGGGATGTTCAGCTTGGAGAAAAAAAGGCTCAGAGGGGATCTGATCAACGTTTGCAAACACCTGAAGGTAGGGCATCAAGAAGAAAGGGGCAGTCTCTTTTCAGTGGTGCCTTGTGAAAGGACAAAGGGCAATGGATGCAAACTGGAATACAGAAAGTTCCACTTGTTTTCTGTGAGGATGATAGAGCCCTGGAGTAGGCTGCCTGGCGACGCTGTGGAGTCTCCTTCTCTGGAAACTTTCAAAACCCTTCTAGGACACATTCCTGTGTCCTCTGCCCTAGGTGATCCTGCTTTGGCAGCGAGGATTTCCCTTCATAGTCTCCAGAGGTCCCTTCCAATCCCTACCACTCTGTGTTTCTATGACTCTTATTGACAGTCAGAAAGTACATGTAGAAGGAGATAATATTCTGGTGGCATTTTCCCTTATGTTCATGCCTTCTGTCCTTTCGTGCATGTTTCTTGCATTTGGGATTTTTCCCTCCTCTTCAAACATTCACCAGAGTTTGGGAGAGAAAATTGTTCTATGCTGCAATATTATTGCTGCTGTTCCAGCTTTATCACAGAGGTGGAGGATTAGCTTTGCAAGCCTTAAAGCCTTAAATTCTGTGTTCTTATCATATTTTGCTTTATCATAAGAAATGACCTTTTCATAAAGTCCGGGATAGAAGAAGCTGGCTATTCTGAACCAATATAATGTATCGATGGGTACAAAGAGAAACAGATGTGAGATAAATTCTACCTCGTGGATATCCAAACCAGTATCATTCTCTGGTTGAAGAATGAGATCAATGAGACCATGCAAAATGTTAATCTTATGCTCTATTTGAAAGATGAAGTTTTTATCTGTCATAAAATGCTCATGGGAAAAAAAAATGGTTGAGGAACACTAAGAAAGGCTTTTGAAAGAGTAAGAAGAGGAGAATGTGCAGATGAGATTTGCAGTGTGCGCATGCAGCCCAGGCAACCAACCAAGTCCTGGGCTGCATCAAGAGAAGTGTGGCCAACAGGGCAAGGGAGGGGATTCTGCCCCTTTACTCTGCTCTTGTCAGACCCCATCTGGAGTACTGTGTGCAGTTCTGGAGCTGTCAGCACAGGAAGGACATGGAAGTGTTGGAGCGGGTCCAGAGGAGGGCCAAGAGGATGATCAGAGGGCTGGAGCAGCTCTCCTATGAGGACAGGCTGAGAGAGTTGGGGTTCTTCAGAATGCAGAAGAGAAGGCTTCCAGGAGACCTTATAGTAGCCTTCCAGTATCTGAAGGGGGCCTACAGGAAGGCTGGGGAGGGACTATTGACAAGGTCTTGCAATGACAGGACAAGGGGCAATGGGTTTAAACTGGCAGAGGGAAGATTTAGACTGGATGTCAGGAGGAAGTTCTTTACAGTGAGGGTGGTGAGGCACTGGAACAGGTTGCCCAGGGAGGTTGTGACTACTCCCTTCCTGGAGGTGTTCAAGGCCAGGTTGGCTGAGGCCTTGAGTGAGCTGTGCTAGTGGGAGGTGTCCCTGCCTGTGGCAGGGGGTTGGAACAAGTTGATCCTTGAGGTCCCTTCCAACCTTACCATTCTATGATTCTATGATTCTATGAATGCACATTGTTCAATAATGCCTACAAAATGTCAGGTGCAGATCCAAGATAGACCTCTACTGTACAGACATTTAAGAAATGTTACTATTCCAAGCATCAAAATTGATTCTGAATTATAAAACATTGGAATTTTATAATCTAGAAAGAGCCACAGTAAAGCAAGCAAGTCCTTCATGAGTGACTAGGGAGGTATTTTTTCCTTTTTTTTTCTTAGGCAAGCTGTTGAGATTGACAGAAGTCCCATCTGGAATTGCCTGTAAGGACAATCAAAGCTTATGAAAGTCTGTGTCAAAAGAATGACTTAACATGAGTGCTTCAACATGGATCAGGAGTTAACTGTGAGTGTTTCAGTCTTAATTCTACCAACACCTTTCAGCTACTCTAGGGAGTGCTTTTTTGTGCTTGTATAATCCTCTATCTCGTTCAGAGTGGAGCACAAACTGCTGAAGTATCACGGTAAATTTGCAATTTCTCATGTGTTACAGCAGATTTGTTATGCAGCTGCTCTGAACCTTAAAACAGGTAATGGATTTGTCACCATTTTATTAGACAAAGACCAAAAGAGAGGAGAAGGTTAATTTTTTTAAAGTATCTCACCTTCGCCTTTGTTTCAGGGATCTCTTATCTGTCTTCTGGCTCTTCCATGAGTATTTTTTCCCCAGTTACCCATTATTTCATCTGCTGCCTGTGTCTGAAGGATGACACCAGCTCCATTAGCACTTCCTTCTTAATGGGATGTCTGAGTGGGAAGTGCTATTAAAGCAAGGAAGCAGGAAACCAAGGGAATTGTATTTACTGAACAAAGGCTGCTGCAGTTGGCTCTGGATACTACTCTGATTCACACCGGTCCTTTTCACCACCTTTCAGTAGTTCCAGTCATTTCAGTAATTTTCCTGCTGGTGAACATTGTGAGAGGAATCAGAATAGATTTCACTGTCTTTGAAGTGTGTAAAGTGAGACCTGTCTGGAGTCTGCAGCTACATTACCACATCCCTGCAAATGTACAGTTTTCTCCAATAAAACCGCCAAGGACCAAGTTTGTCCTCAGTTTCATCATGGGTGTTGCAGAACTGCTGTCTCATTGGTGTGATCTTGGGCCATAGGAGTTTTAGCTAGGTTGGGATGTCCTCCCAGAGAGGCAGAGCACATCTGTGTCTTTATAAATCTGGACAACTGTCTTTAGACACCACTGGTAAAGGGGTAAAGCCACTATGGTTGTTTTACATCCCTTAGGGTACAGGACTTGCCATAGTGACAAGTCCTAATCCTGGGGAGAAGATGACTCTTGCTTGATACTGACTTTGGATGAGATCAAACATAATCACCACAGAGAATCCACTTGACACCAGTTTGGCTGGAGAATGGAAACTTTTGCCTCCAGTGTATCAGCCAACCATCCAGGTTTGGTGTAATCAGCAAATTTGCTGAGCATACACTTTATCCCCTCATCCAGGTCCTTGATGATGGACTCAGCACTGACCCTTGAGGAACACCACTGGCTACAGGTCTCTAACTGGACTCTACGCCATTGATCACAAACCTCTAAGCTCTGTTGTTTAGCTAGTTCACAATCCATCTCACAATCCACTCTTCTAATTCAGACTTCCCAAGCTCTCCTACAGGGGTGTTGTGTGAGGACAGTGTTAACAGCCTTGCTGAAGTCAACGTAGACAGCACCAGCTGCTTTCCCTGTATCTACCCATTCAGTCACACCATCACTGAAGGCTATCAGATTAGTCAAATGTGATTTCCCTTTAGTAAATCCACGTTGGCTTCTCCTGATAACCTTCTTTTCATTTGTGTGCTTAGAGATGACCTCCAGAATGATCTGCTGCTTCACATTTCCAGAGATGGAAGTGACTATTAGTATGGCCTGACAATGACAGGCCTGCAAATGCTGTGTCATCCATTCCTCTGGAGATAGTTTGGAGAAAGTGACAAAGAAAGTGCTTTTTCACCTCCAATTTGGAAGAAGGCTGCTATGCAAAGTTATTTGTAGGCCTTTAGACAGCTTTGAGCAGGGGAAAGAGGACTTCTGAGTGGAAACCATAGAGACAGTTAATTACACTAGGAAAAAAATATACACAATAAACAAGTCTATTTTATTTTTTTTTCCAGCCAAATATACTAGAGAACCTTAGGGGGAAAATATATTTTAGTACTTTACAGTTACAATTGCAATTTATGCTTGTCTAGTGTCTTTCATATGAGAAGTACCATCTCGTAAAACACTTTACAGTCTGTTTATCAATACAATAAACTGAGAATATTGCTCAATTTACTTTATTAGAACTTGCTGAGAGATACAAAAATAAAACCATCTTGAATTGCTGGTATTTTTTCTCTTTTTTAAGCGAGTGTAACATTGGGAAGAGTAAGCATAGCTATATACAGCCTTAGTTGTGAAAGGAAGAGTTTGAAAAAGCTTCAGGTAATGAGAAAGAGTTGAAGCTGAGGACAGATTTCTCATCAAAGGAAGCCCAAGAAATGACTGGATTGTAAAGTACATCAAGAAATTTTAGGGAAGCTTAGAATCAACCAAAGCCATTATAATCCCACTATTTTTACTTGCTTTAATTGTGGAATACTACCCAAGTTGCTTTTTATGGTTAGCACTTGATGGAGTTTGGTTCATTAAATATTTTTGTGATGTCACAGAAACTTGTGGTAAAGCTTCAATAAGGTTATTCATATGAAAACTTGTGACACAAGAAGGAAAAAAAAAAAAAATCAAAATCCAGGATGGTAGGGGTTGGAAGACATTGTTTAGATGGAACTTCTTATGTTCAAGTTTGTGACTGTAATCCCTTGTCCTGTTGCTGGGAACCACTGTGACAAGAGTGATCCCATCCTCCTGGCATCCACCCTTTTTAAGTACTGATCAGCTTTCATGAGATTCCCTCTTGGTCTGCTCTCTTCCAGACTTAAAAGCCCCAGGATGCTCAGCCTTTCTTCATAAGAGAAATGCTCTAGTCCACTTAGAATCTTTGTAGCCCTTATCTGCACCCTCTATAGCAGGCCCCTGTCTGTCTTGAACCAAAGAGTGAAGAAATTGACAGAATATTCCAGATGTGGCCTCACCAAGGCACAGAAGAATGGAAGAAGAACCTCCCTCAACCTGCTGGTCACACTCATCTTGATGCACCCCAGAATGCCATTGGCCTTCTTATCCACAAGGCATATTGCAGGTTCATGTTCATCTTGTTATCCACCAGGGCTCCAATGTCCTTTTCCATGAAGTTGTTTTACAACCCCTAAAACAACGTATTGATAAGTAAAGTTTTACCTGTTTCTGTATAGATTTTCCAAGCACTAATAACTGTCATCAGAGTCACTCAGAAATACATCACAGAATCATACAATTATTTCATTTGGGAAATACCTCTCTCCTTCCTGGAGATGCAGGGTTAGACTGGGTATTAGGTGAACACAGTGAATAAGGTGGGACACTGGAAAAAAGTTATTCAGGGATGTTGTGAATGGCCCCTCCCTGAAGAGGGGAGACCACATTGGACATAGCCCTGAACAATATGGTTTAAGTGGAAGGTGTTCTTGTCCATGACAGAGGGCTTGGAACTAGATGATCTTTAAGATCCCTTCCAACCCAAACCATTCTATGATTCTATGATCATTAAGTCCAACAATCAACTTAACACCACCATGGCCCTTAAACCATGTCCAAAAGTGGCATGTCTGCATGGTAGGAACCAGCTTGGCCACAGATCTTGAGAAGATATAGACATACATTTCTTATTTTTAAAACATTTTAATTCCTTCGAATATAAAATCTTAGCCTGTTGCCCAGCTGGACAGTGAACAGCTACTGCACCCACACATGCGTGGATACTTTTAATGACTATCTGAAAGGCTCATTTTCCTAATTTGAGATGATAAACAAGCACAAATTAATTGTGTCAGAAGGTTATTGAAAAACTGTTCTGCAATAATATCACTGCAAGTCAGAGTTAAAGCTGCTTGAGAGGCTAAAGTGGCCACTTTCATATGTTAACAGCTTTTGACATGTGGGATTTTTTTAGGCTCTTCATCCTGGGGAAGAGAAGGCTTCTAGGAGACCTTATAGTAGCCTTCCAGTATCTGAGAGGGGCCTACAGGAAGGCTGGGGAGGGATTATTTACAAGGTCTTACAATGACAGGACAAGGGGTAATGGGTTTAAACTGGCAGAGGGAAGATTTAGACTGGATGTTAGGAGGAAGTTCTTTGCAGTGAGGGTGGTGAGACACTGGAACATGTTGCTCAGGGAGGTTGTGGCTGCTCCCTCTCTGAAGGCGTTCAAGGCCAGGTTGGCTGAGGCCTTGAGTGAGCTGTACTAGTGGGAGGTGTCCCTGCCTGTGGCAGGGGATTTGAACTAAATGATCCTTGAGGTCCCTTCCAACCTTACCATTCTATGATTCTATGATATATGTGTGTGTGTATATATCTATATATCTGTATCTATATCTATATATATATACACATAAACATATCTAGTACTGTAGTCTATCATTAAGTCAGAAAAGATGAGTGTTAACGGAATGATACAGAATGATATTCATTAACAAGATTAAATTCAGAAAGGTACAGAAATCTGTGAAATAAGAGTAGATTAGAACAAATTAAGTAGTCATACATCGAAAAAAATTCCACTCCAGGTGAGCCACTGCTGCTAATTTCAGCACAATAGTTACATTCTCTTTCAGAAACTCTTCAGAAATGGAAATAAACTCAAAAGGAATACATGCAAAATCTATGAAATATTTGGAATACAAAGATGTACAGGATCCAGTATGAGATCGCCAGTTACAGTAAGGTCACAGACTCACAGAATGCCAGGCTGGAAGGGACCCCAAGGATCATCTGGTCAAAAAAATGTTGTATTGAAGGTTGGAGTAGATGGCAGTATAGTTGAAATGAGCTGGCCCAGCACCCTGTCAAACTGAGTCTTAAAACTGTCCAGTACAAAGAAGTCCACTGCTTCCCTTGGGAGATGATTCTAATGTGTTACTGTTTTCATGGTGAAACATTTTCTTCTGGATTCCAATTAGAATCTTCCCAGGGTTAACTCACCCCCATTACTCCTTGTCTTTTCCATGTGACCAATTTACACTCATGTATAAAAAGGGAGTCTCCATCTTCTTTTTAACCATTCTTGATGGACTGGTCCATGTTAATAAGGTCTCCCTTAAGCCTCCTCTTCTCAAGGGTGAACAAACCCAGTTGTCTCAGCCTTTCCTCATATGGCAGGTCTGACAGCCCTCTGATCATTCTCATGGGCCTTTACTGGATGATTTCCAGCCTGTCTGCATGTTTTTTGCATATCAGGAAACAAAACTGCACACAGCAGTCCAGGTGTGGTCTGACCAGCGCTGAGTAAAATAGGACAATGACTTCTTTGGTGCTGCTGGTGTTACAGGTTTAAGAACTGCTATATTTTAACCATCGGTTACAGTCCTCCAGGGATTAGATACCCCAAGATGTGGACACAGGAAAATGCAATCTTTTCTCATCTCGTTCTCATCAGCCTGCATCTCCCTTCTCTATATAAACTGGTTGTATGGTCAGTTTCTCCCTTTTCCCCTCTCATCTCCCATTGTGCCAAGCTGGTTTCTCTCTGGTATTTAAGGGGGAGTTGAGGCTTTTGGCCTTTAGCCTCCTGGCTAGTTTGACTGTCAACTGGGCCTGGGTAGGGAGGTATGGGCAGGGTGGGGACGGGACAGAGCATTGAGGCCTGGGGTTAAGGCCTGGTGGGGGAGGTTTTGGAAAGCTCAGGTTGGAAAGAACTGGGCTGATGCTGAAAATGAATTTTGTGTATTTTGTATGTTTTTGTACTGTCGTATAGAGTTGTGGACAGTACTTCCATCTAAACTTCCAATTCTTTCCAAGCCTGTGTGGAATGATTATTTTTGCTCCTTTGGGGAGGGGCAAAAGAGTTTCTGTCCACTCTAAAACTATGGCAGCTGGTGATGCCCTTGATGCAACCCAGCATTCTCTTGGCCTTCTTTGCTAATGCAGCACTATTAAGTCCAGTTGAGCTTGTTGTCCACCGGGACCCTCAGGTCTCTTTCCTCAGAGCTGCTCTCCAGCCAGGTGGATCCCAGTCTGAACTGCACTCTTGGGTTATGTAAGATTAGTTCTGCAGACTGAGAAACCCATGTTTTAAAACTTAGGTTTGATTTTTTGTTGTTTGGTTGTTTTTTTTTTTTCCTAATTGCTTTAGATACCTTCATGCTGTTTAGCAGATATGTGTGCAACAGCCTTTTGCAACAGCTTCTAGACAAGAGGACATCAGTGCAACACTACAAGAACTAGAAGACCGTGTGAGCTCTATTTGTGTTTCTGTCAGCATTTAATTGAATTGCTTGTGAGGAATTGCTAGGCTTGGAGCAATTACTATCAAGAGCAGAACTATTAGTTTAAATCTTCCATACCCTCTTTCTCCTACAGAAAACACTTTTCACAGGTCTTCTAACTTCACTCGTTTCCTACAGTTAATCATGAGTTTCAGCACACACAAGATCAGGCCCCAGGCTGTTGCTGAATAAGCAAAACTGTAATTCTATCAGTCTCAATATTTTTCAGCATGTTAGTTAAATTTCAGAGCTTGTTTTCCACTTTTCAGGGTTAAGTTGATAAAATATCCATGTTCAACAATATTTCATGGAAAATGAAATTTGGTGGCTGTCAGGTCAGAATGAAAGGTCACAAACATCATTTTTCAATAAATTGACTACAGACCTATAGACTTTATTAAAAAAAGAAAAACTAAACACCAACCTATAGTGATCTACTTAGCTTCCATTATGGTCTGGCTGAGGAAAAAGAGCAGTAGTGCTTCTGCCTTCACACTGCTAAGTGGCTCTAAAGTGCAGTGTTTAACATCTGCACTTACCTTTGCAGCCCAGATTCTAAAAGTGCTTTGAATAAAAATAAATTAAAAAAAAAAAAAGGCAAAAAACTAATGCAATCTATTGTGAGTGGGCACAATTACTATTCTTGAGGTTTCCACATATGAAGGACATAATAGAATTTCACTCTCTGAGAAAAAGTGTCCTCCTTTAGTATTATTTTTGAAGACTGTTCCTAGAGAGATGGAATAAAAGAGTAGACCAAGAGGTCCTGAGGTCTGTTGTCAGCTCTTGCCTAAACATTCCTTGCAGCTTTTCTTCTTTCAGCTTCTCAGAAACCAAGTGGCACTTAGGGAGGAGAGAAGGAGGCTAAGGGAAGACTTGCTGGCTCTCTACAACTCCCTGAAAGGATGTTGGAGCCTGCTAGGAGTCAATCTCTTCTCCTAAGGAACAAACAATTGGACAAGAGGAAATGGCCACAGGTTGTGCCAGGGGAGGTTTAGGATGAGCATTAGAAGAATGTCCATCATCGAAAGGGTTCTCAAAGACTGGAACAGGCCCTGCATGGTGGTGATTGAATCCTTATCACTGGAGGTCTTTAAAAGACACAGAGATCTAGTGCTGAGGGACATGGTTTAGCACCAGACTTGGCAGAGTTAGAGAATGGTTGGACTCAATGATCTTAAAGGTCTTTTCTAAGTGAAATAATTATGCAATTCCTTGCAGAGTGAGATAAAAATAAATAAGGTACTCAAAGCAAGTGGTGACAAAAGAAGTCAAACATTAATCAAGCTCTAAATACTGATAAAGAGAAGAAGTTTAATGTACCTTCAAAGAAAAACAATTCTGCTATTAAAGTCAAAAGCATCAAAAAAAAAGAAATGAGAGATTAATCCAGAGGTAAAAAGAAACCATCATAACAAGGTGGGAAAACCTGGAACAAAAGGTAATGGATAAGAAGTGTTTGTCTTTTGTTAAAGTAGAAGTGTGCATGTAGCATTTGGGAATAACAATATTTTCCTTTGAAATTTGCATTAAAATGAAATCTTAATCACAACAGAAGGATAATGAAACCACATGTAGGGGAAGAAAAAAGGAACCTAAACCAAACAAAAGAAAAGAAAAACATCAATGACAAATGAAGTGGAAGAACATCAGAAAGAGAGACAGGGTAGGATACTAATGGAAACAACACAAATGAGTGAGTGAGCATAAGGAAAATGTTGCACTAGAAACATCTATTCCAAGGAAAACGACAAGGCAAAGACCAGGAAATTGCAGGGTAATGGATGAACTGGCATGGGAGGCAGAGGAAAATACATGTCAGCAGAAACCTAGCAGGATAGGCTGAGGAAGGATTATTTACAAGGTCTTGCAACGACAGGACAAGGGGCAATGGGTTTAAACTGGCAGAGGGGAGATTTAGACTGGATGTTAGGAGGAAGTTCTTTGCAGTGAGGGTGGTGAGGCACTGGAACAGGTTGCCCAGGGAGGTTGTGGCTGCTCCCTCCCTGGAGGTGTTCAAAGCCAAGTTGGACAAGGCCTTGAGTGCGCTGTACTCGTGGGAGGTGTCCCTGCCTATGGCAGGGGGTTGGAACTAGATGATATTTGAGGTCCCTTCCAACCTTACCGTTCTATGATTCTATGATAGGAACCTGAACACTCATTGACTATGGAAGATGGTTTGCTGTAGAACATATAAACCAACTTCCACTGCATGTCTGACAGAGATAAGTTTCTTGTTTGAATTTAAATGCTTACTTTAACTTGGGGTTAAGTGGACTAGTGTCTGAAGAGCAGTACATTTATTTATGTTGGCTCAGATTCTTCTCTGGTACTTTAAAACTTGCTTATGTTGAAGTCCTTTTGTCCTTCAGCCATTTGATGCCTCCTAAATAGAAAACCAATTTGAAAGCCTTCCTAAGCACCAAAACATTCTCTTTCATCTGGTACTAAACAGCTGCCTCCCCCACTCCCTTACTGCAGGCAAAGGTTTGGATTTGTGTATAAATTTGGAGGTTTCAGGAGAATTTAAGTTTTTTGAGGCATTTTCTCATATTGCAAAGAACTCTGATAGCTGAAGCACGTCAGCTTACATTCATGAAGATTGCTGTTCCTGGAATGTTTCTTAAGATATTTTTGAACAAAACCTATAAACTTATAGAATCATTGAATTGTTTCATTTGGAAAAGAACCCTTAAGAACTTCAGGTCTAACTGTCAAACTAATACCACTGTGGCCATTAAACCATGTCTCAAAGTGCCATGGCCACATGTTTCTTGAACACCTTCAGGGTTGATGTGACCAGTACATCCCTGGGTAGCCTGTTCCAATGCCTGACTATTCTTGCAGTAAAGAAATTTTTCCTAATCTCTAACCTAAACCTCCCCTAGCACAATTTCAGGCATTTCTTCTCATTCTAGCACCTTGAACCTCCACCTCACTCCAATCTTCTTTCAAATAGTTGTAGAGAATAATTTGGTCTCCTCTTAGCTTCCTTTTCTCCAGACTAGCATCACGGGAAATGAGGAGAGAGCAGAGATTGAACTTCAGTTGGATTACAAGGGCTAGTGCATGCTTGCCTTCTTCCAGTTCAGCCTGGTTTTGTACCACAGGTGGGAGCAGGTTTCATTGTGCAACTGAGGCTCTTCCATTTTTGGTGTCCTACTGGCACACTAAAACACCATAAGGCACAGAAAGCCCTACAGATCCCACTGATGAATTACAGAGGCTTCAGGCTCCAGCAGAGCTAATTCACTTACACTCTTGTTTTGTCTACATAAAAAAGAGAGGAATGGCATATCTCCATTTCTTCAAATTACTGTGTGTCCCTAGTCAATCTTCCTCTACTTTTCTCTTTCTTCTTTCAGTATGAAGTTTTAGAAGGGATTTGCCTTGCAGGTTGAAAAATGAGTGTGCTTATAAAGGAAACCAGACTGTAAATGTCAGGGCTTGCTTTCCTTAAGGCTGTGCTAGAAGAAGACTACTTTGTCTTGGAGGAGAATGGTTGGAGCAGAATGAGTGGGACCTCAGTCAGCATTTGATTTTCTGACTGTAAATGGATGTGGTGCAATTCAGGTCTGACTCTGCCTGTATCTACTTCTCATGTCTAACTCTAACCCAAAGAGACAGTGAAACACAAAGGGTAGAAGAAAAGTAGGTTCAGCCTTCCTGCCGTCCAAGTATTGAGACCTGCTTATGAGGCTGAGGTCACCCATGTGAAGAAAGTTTCCCACTTGTTATTAGACTGAGACCAGCAGCTCACACAAACCACCAAACAGCAGAGGTTTGGGTTTTTTCTTCTTTTTCATCATCCATGATGTGGATCACAGTTTGAACTAGTCCTTATTTCCCTCCTTCTGGATTGCTCAAAACCTTTATTTGTTTTTAAGCCTGTGCAACTGCATCCAATGGAAGAGTATAAGGTAAGCAAGAGGTGAGGTGGTGTCACATGAATAGAAAAGATGAATCAGTGAGCACAGAGCTAATGCTATAGCCTAGCCAGAGAGACAAGCTGATAAAAGGCCATTGAGGAGTGTCTGTGTTTGCCACAGATGTCTTGACACACTCCCCTGTCCATTGAACTCATGAAGAGAATAGCCTGGTGCTGTGTTCAGGTTCTGGGATACAGATATTCTCCCTTCAGTGATCACAAGATAATATTTTGCCATATAGCTATAGGATATGAAGGCTGTAAGCCTACTATCTCAAGACGAGAGAGTTGAGGCCGTTCATCCTGAAGAAGACAAAGCTCAGAGGAGACCTTAGAGTGGTCTTCCACTACCTGAAGGGGACCTGCAAAAAGGACCTTTTACAAGTACTGTGATGAGAGGCAATAGATTGAAGCTTGAGGAGGGTACCTTTAGACTGGATATTAGGAAGAAAGTTTTTACAGTGAGAGTGGTAGACACTGGAACAGGTTGCCCATGTTAGGTTGTGAATGGCCCCTCCCTGGAAGTGTTCCAGGCCTGCAGTAACCTGTTCTAGCGGAAGGTGTTCCTGCCCATGGCAGGGGTGTCTCTTCCAACCCAAACCATTCTATGATTCTGTGAGTAATCTACCCTTTCCTACAAGGAAATATTTATATCTTGTCATCTCAAAAGTATGAGAGACCACTGAAAAAATGCTGTGTGGGAAGTGCAAATTGTGCAAAGACCAGCCTATGCCCAGATGCTTTTAAGATCAAAGTTACAACCCTTCACTCCTCCAGAGAGGAGAAAGGATTGAAAAACCTTGTAGGATGACTGTAAGTCCAGTGACTGTCTCCAACCTCTTCAGGTTAGTTTCAAGGATGATGTTTGAATCTGGCTCATGATCTGGTTGTGAGTCATATGGTATAAAGCAGGGAAAAGGATTTAATTACAGAGAATACATAATCTTTGTTCTTATGCCTTTAATGCCGTTACTTTCTCTAGAGATGCTTTACACATAATTACAGCTTAGCTTGCACTACAGATTTTTTTTTTTAAGGCTGTATTCTTCTGTCACCACAGAAACAGCATTGGTTTCATTCATTTAAAGCCATCTTTATGACTACAGGGTATTACATCCTATGTCATTCTCTAGAATAGCCTTCTAGGAATATGTATTTTTCACCTCTATTATTGAAATGACTTTGGCCAGCAAGTGCCCGTTGAACAGAATTGCAAATGATGCATGCAGAAAGTTAGCAATATGCTGTATTTCTTCTGTGGTTGCCCTTAGGAATAAGACTTAATAGATATTCCAATCATAGGTGTCTTTTGGGGCAAGATCTGGACAAGCTGGAGAGGTAGGTCTAGGAGGACCTCATGAAGTTCAAGGGTAACTGTAGAGTCCTGCCACTGAGGAGGAATAACATTGTGTGCCAGTACAGGTGAGAGATTGAGCTGCTGGGAAGCAGGGCCTTGGAGTCCTGATGGACAAGTTGTTCACTGGATAGCAACGTGCTCTTGTAGCCAAGGTCTCTTGGGGTGCATTTTGAAGAATGTGGCTAGCAGATCAAGGGATGCACTCCTCCCCTTCTACTCTGCCATGGTGAGGCCACATCAGGAGTATTGTGATCAGTTCTGGGCTCCTCAGTTCAAGAGAGATGAGGAACTACTAGAGGTGTTGCAACAGAGAATATGAGGATGCAGAGAAACCAGGAGCATCTCTGTGAGGAGGAAAGTCGGTTTAGCCCGGAGAAGAGCAGAGTGAGAGGGGATATTCTCAATACTCTGCAAGAGCAGAAGGGTGGAGGTCAAGAAAAAAATGCCAGTCTATTTTCAGTGGTGTCCTGTGATAGGACAAGGGGCAATGGAGACAAACTGGAACACAGGAAGTTCCACCTCAAGATAAGGAGAAACTTCTCTGTTGTGAGGGTGCTGGAACCCTGGAAGAGGGCTGCCCAGAGAGATTGTAAAGTCTCCATCTCAAGATTTTGAAGCCCCAGCTGAATGTATTGCTGTGTGACCTGCTCTATGTGATTTTGCTTTGACAGGGAGATTTGACTCTGCGATCTCTGGAGCTCCCTTTTAATCCCTACTATTCCATGATTCTATGAATGTGCAACAGCTGAAGGAAAAAGTAGGCAACAATGTTTCCTTCAGAGAGATGAAAGAATTCTAAAACTTATTCATATACTGTGTTAATTGACTGGGTGCTTCAGGAAAGTGATAGTGGACAATAGAACATTTTTCCATCTTGGATACTGAGTTTGTTTCATTTCTACTGCTGCCTGGTGGTGATTGCATCAGAGCATCACCTTTGCTTAATGAAGGTTTCTGACTGAAGGTAAAATCTGCTCTTGAAAATTTGAGTCACAAGGGCTTATTGTGATAGGGTGAGAGGGAATGAATTGAAGGTGGAAGAGGGGAGATTTAGACTAGATATTAGGAAGAGATTCTTCATAGTGAGGATGGTGAGACACTGGAACAGGTTGCCCAGGGAGGTTGTGGATGTTCCCACCCTGAAAGTGTTCAAGGCCAGGCTGGATAAGGCAGAGGTCTATGGCAGGTGGGGTTGGAACTAGACTATCCCTTCCAACCCAAATCATTCTGTGAATCTCAGATGGTGTCCTGATTTTGCTGGGACAGAATTCTAGAGCAGCTGTGGGCTGCAGAAGATTAGCAGTTGAGTTAGCCAGGACAGCTCAGCTGAGTTGGCTCACAGGTGTATACCACACCATGAGCATCACACTCCATATAAAGCAGGAAATTTGCTGAAGAGACAGATATTCTTGCTTGGACTTCCTGCTTACCCTTCTCCTCACCTGACTCCTCTTCCTTCTCCTACTCTTGAGGACTGCCTTCCTGGATGTTGTGACTGCTGCACTTTTGGTAGGCTGACTGCAACTTTCTACGTGTTCTATTGAAATTGGCATTAATTTGTCTATTTCATTAGATCTGTTTTATTAGATCTGTTTTCATTTCAACCTGTGACTCTCCTTTTCTACTGGTGAAATGTTGCCAGGCGATAGAGCAACTGCTATAGTTTAGTCCCAGATAAGTGCTAAATGGAGACAGATGGGAATGATCATCTGTGATAGATTTTCTGCATCTATAGAAATTCACAGAGAGACACAGAAAAAAAAAAAAAACAAAAAACAACAAAAAAACCCAAGCTCAATATTGTGATAAATCTCATTTTTCTGACACAGCTTAGGGATTAAGCTATATCAACATTAATGATACTACCAGCCTCTCTCTTTCTCTGTAGGACATGCTGACTTTAAAGAAGTTTTACCTAACACTTATAGATGGGTAAAGGGCTGAGTGTTGGAGGCAGAATTCGCTTGTCTGCCCAGCAGACACGTCCTTCAGGCTGGGATGGTAATCATGTGTAGGATTATCCTTAGTGCACCTCTGCATGGCTAAACAGAGGAATCTCATCTCCCCACCTGCTACTAGTCTGTTGAGAAAGGTGTATTTGCTTTGAGAAAAATCAGATGCAGCCTCAGTGTGCCAGAGTAAGGAATCAACAGGTAGTGTTGGGACATCTGCTGGAGGAGCAAAGTGTAGAGAGTCTCACCTTAGGCTCAATTGTCTTGTTCTGTTCTCTTTTGGCATGAACTCTTCAGGATTTCTTGTAAATAGTATCTGCTGCTAGCAGGCTTGGAGAGGATAGCTGGAGCATAAACAATGACTTTTTAATGAAATAATTTACTTTGAATTCTTAATGTATTGGCATAAACTGTTGCTCCTTTGTAATTCAGAAAGTCTCTTTACTTGCATCAGGTCTGCTTCTGGGTCAGCACTACTGTCGGCCTCCTGTAGAAGTCTCCCTACCACTCCAGTGTTACTTAGGCAGAACAGAATGAGCCCCAAAGTGAGTTCTCCTAGTCTGTAGAGAGAAGAAATGTGGTCCCCAACTGGTATACCAGAGAAACAGGAGGTTAATTTCATTTACAATTCTATCAGTTAAGCAGCTGATCTCAGTAGTCAGGTGAATTGAACCACCAGAGCAGATGGGTTGATGCTCTAAATCCCGTGACATGAGGCTTATAATACTTTTCAAATAAAAATAAAGCAGCAGCTCTTTGCTCGAGTTTTGAGCAGTTTTTGCCTCAATAGGATGTAGTGCAATGCTTTGGAAGACTCCTCGGGTATTACAACTGCAATATTAAGACTGAAAGATGTATTTATGACAGGCTCTTGAACTTTTCATCTGTGTTCCAGAAAAAATAAAAACCAACATAGTAGACTAGAAGAGCACAGACATGAAAAAGCACACACTTATCTCCTGAATTCCTAACTGAAGTAAATCAGTACAAAAGGATTTAGCCTCTTAGCCTCTGGATATAGACGATCACTATACTTTTCTAGTTTTTTTTTTTTTTTTTTTTTTTTTTTTTTTCCCCTGTGAGATCATATCTTTTTATGAAAAAATAATAAAATAAAATCCTGCCTTTTGACAAGGTGTTCTACATTCTTTCATGTAACAGCTGCAGGCAAATGTATCTGTCATGCAGAATGAAAGGCCTTTTTTTGGGGAGGGTTTGTCTTGCACGAAATACGATGCCAAGATGATGGCAAAGTGTCAGGTCCTCTAATACTCATTCTACAAAAATCTGTTAGTTTAGAACAGGTGTCTTGAGTTTTAGCAGGTTAATCAAGTGAGAAATGGGTAAGTTGGGCATCCTTTACTGCTGTAGGAATTTTATTGCTCAAGTAAGTAATTAAATTGTCCACAAACAAACCACCTTGCAATAAAAATACATTCATGACAGGGTAATCTTGTTCTTCTTGATGAACCACACCTCCAACTCTTTTGCAGACTGTGTGCATATGTAAGTTCAGTGTAAGCGACTGTACATTACAATTTGAAAGTTATACTGTAATAGTGTCTGTGTCTGCAAGAAGTGTACAATGACACAACAATACTCAATGACCAACCTTTATATTATAATCATAGAATGGTAAGGTTGGAAGGGACCTCAAGGATCATCTAGTTCCAACCCCCTGCCATAGGCAGGGACACCTCCCACTAGTACAGCTCACTCAAGGCCTCAGCCAGCCTGGCCTTCAACACCTCCAGGAAGGGAGTAGACACAACCTCCCTGGGCAACCTGTTCCAGTGCCTCACCACCCTCACTGCAAACAACTTCCTCCTAACATCCAGTCTAAATCTTCCCTCTACCAGTTTAAACCCATTGCCCCTTGTCCTGGCATTGCAAGACCTTGTCAATAGTCCCTCCCCAGCCTTCCTGTAGGCCCCCTTCAGATACTGGAAGGCTACTATCAGGTCTCCTCAAAGCCTTCTCTTCTCCAGGCTGCAGAACCCCAACTCTCTCAGCCTGTCCTCATAGGAGAGCTGCTCCAGCCCTCTGATCATCTTTGTGGCCCTCCTCTGGACCCACTCCAACACTTTCATGTCCTTCCTGTGCTGAGGGCTCCAGAACTGCACACAGTACTCCAGGTGGGGTCTGACAAGAGCAGAGCAAAGGGGTAGAATCCCCTCCCTTGCCCTGCTGGCCACGCTGCTCTTGATGCAGCCTAGGACTCGGTTGCTGTCTGGGCTGCATGTGCACACTGCAGGCTCATGTTGAGCTTTTCATCAACCCAGACTCCAAGGTCCTTTTCCTCAGGGCTGCTCTCCAGCCATTCACCACCCAGCCTGGAGTTGTGCTTGGGATTGTGCCTACCCAGGTGCAGGACCTTACACTTGGCCTTGTTGAATTTCATGTGGTTGGCATGAAAGTGGGCAGTGAGGAGAGTGAGTTTAGAACTGCAGTGAGGAGAAAGTTCTTCCCTGAGAGAGTCATTGGCTACTGGAATGGGCTGCCCAGGGAGGTGGTGGAGTCAGCGTCCCTGGAGGTGTTCAAGGCGGGTTTGGACGTGGCACTTGGTGCCATGGTCTAGTCTTGAGGTCTGTGGTAACAGGTTGGACCTGATGATCTTTGAGATCTCTTCCAACCTTGGTGGTACTGTGAATCAACACATTTTCAAGATAAGTACACAGGGGTTAGGGGGTCAAATGTTCTGAAAAGTGGTGATCTGGATAACTGTGGTTGCAACTAAACTGTCTGTATGCAAACATTAAGAGTAGTATTCATAGCTGTGGCTCTTTAAACTACTAGTATTTGTATATGTTGGCAAAAAGCATATCTGTAAGTGGTTCCTTGAACATTTAGCTCTTTTGGAAAGTATAATTTGGCAGGATCTCCAAAGTAATCATGGCATTTCCTTTAGGTATTCCCAGTCACACCCCTCTCTTAAAATTACACTTTCCTGCTTGAGAAAGATTTAAAAGATCACACCCTAGACCCCCAACTCCCTCACTTCCCTCCTGCTGGAATCTCAGCAATCTTCAATTAACAAGTCTAAAACTTTCCAGAGTTTGTCTTGATCATTGAGTCATCCTAGCTCTGCACTCTGATAAAAATCTCAGGCTATTTTTTCATTTATTTGTCTCTCCATTTATCTGCCTGGCCCTGTAGATACAAACAACTGAATTTAAAAAAAAAAAAAAAAAAAAAAAAAAAGAGTTAGATTATGTTGAAAGCTTCCTCAGAGGGACAAGACATCTCTGGGAAAAGTGTTAACTGTGGAAAGTTCCCAATACACAGGATGTTTTCTTTTCCTTCAGAAAATACCAGTGCTTTAAAAGCAATGTGATCAAGGATATGTAGAGTCAAGCCAGAGCAAGCAGTTACAGCAAACATTGTTTTGGACACTCTGTTGCTGGAGCAGCAGACACCAAACAGGGCAGACCTATCCCAGTGCTCAGGAGAGTAAAACCAGCACCCTTCATTTACCCTGATGATACTTGGAAATCGGAGAATTTCCTCCTGTGGTGGGCCACAGATGGGAATGATTCTCTCCAGGTTCTTGCTAGCAGCTGAGATGTGAGTCTTCAATACTTGGCCTACTGCCATGGCTCTGGAGAATTGCCCAACAACTCCTCTGGCGACTTCTTCCATGCCACTGTGCTTGCTGGGGCAGTTGGTCTGTCCTCACAAACAAGGTAACAGTGGAGAGCGTGCCACAGACATTGTTTTCTCCTCATCCCAGGCTCTTTCAGGAGCCTCTCATCTAGCAGGAGGATGGGGGAAGCAACAAATCCCAATTTTTTCTGTAACAGCTTGCTTAGCAATGCCAGCTGAAGATTTCTTTTTTTCTTGAAATACACATTTTCTGGTTGCGGAAGTACAGCAGAGACTTTTTTTTTCTGTGCTTCTATGTCCTCTAAGCTGAAGTTTGTGCCAGGCAGGAAAGATGTGCTTCTGTTGAGAATCCTTTTCCTGCTCTGGGAAGAACCAGGAGTAGGCCTTGGCCCATGGCAGTGGGCAGGAACAGGTTCATTTTGGGGACCTCTCACTGTACATGAAGGGAGAAGGGACCACGTGCCCCATGTTTCTGGCTTGTTGCTGCATTCTCAGCCCATGATATAAGTGCCCTGTGACAGGATAAGGGGCAATGGATGCAAACTGGAGCACAGGAAATTTCAACTCAGCTTCACTGTCAGGGCATTTGAGTTGCCCAGACAGGTTGTGGAGTCTCCTCTGAAGATGTGCCAGAGCTGCCTGGATGTCTTGCTGTGTGACCTGCTCTAGCTGATCCTGCTTTGTCAGGACCAGATGGACTCAATGATCCTAGAGGTCCCTTCCAACCCCTACTATTCTCTAATTCTATAGTATCATAGAATAGTTTGGTTTGGAAGGAACCTTAAAGATCATCTAGTTCCAGCCTCCCTGACATGGGAAAGAATATCTTCCACTAGACTGGGTTGCTGAAGATCCTGTCCAGCCTGGCCTTGAACAGCTCCAAAGAGGCAGCATTCATGATGTCCCTGGGCAACCTGTTCTAGTGTCCCACTACTGTCACTGTAATGAATTTCTTTCAAATATCCAGTCTAAATCTACCCTACTCGGGCTTAAAGCCTTTGCCATTTGACCTATCCCTATAAAGCTTTGTAAAAAGTCCATCTTCAGATTTCCTGTAGGCCCCCTTCAGGTACTGGGAGACTGCTGAAAATCTTCCCAGAGCCTTCTGTTCTCTAGGTGAACAGCTGTAACTCTTGCTGTCTACCCCTGTAGGGGAGATACTCCAGTCCTCTGATCATCTTCATGGCCTCCTCAATAGAAGCAGAGTTTTCAGAGCTCAGCTTTAACTTTGGGCATGTAAAGACAGAGCCCAGTACATTGTATGTGTTATGTGCCAAGGGTTAGACTGAATGCTAAATGCATCTGGTTATTTCACCGAGGGGCCAAAAAATGGACCTGCCATTGTGAAGGATATAAAGATAAGGGGGGGCAGGGATCAGCTCAAGAGAGTCCAGTGGAAGGCGGTGAGGGTCATTTGGGGACTGGAGCAGCACTGCCTGGTGAGGAGAGGCTGAGGGACTTGGAGGTTTTTAGTCTGGAGATGAGAAGACTGAGAGGAGATTTAACAAATTCTTATAAATATCTGAGGGCTGGGGGTCAGGAGAGAGGGGAAAGGCTCTGCTCACTTGCTCCCTGGGATAGGAGAAGGAGCAATGGATGCAACCTTCAGCGCAGGAGGTTCCACCTCAACACAAAGGGGAACTTCTAGCCTTCCAGTATCTGAAGGGGGCCTACAGGAAGGCTGGGGAGGGACAAGGTCTTGCAATGACAGGACAAGGGGCAATGGGTTTAAACTGGCAGAGGGAAGGTTTAGACTGGATGTCAGGAGGAAGTTCTTTGCAGTGAGGGTGGTGAGGCACTGGAACAGATTGCCCAGGGAGGTTGTGGCTGCTCCCTTCCAGGAGGTGTTCAAGGCCAGGTTGGAGGAGGCCTTGAGTGAGCTGTAGTAGTGGGAGGTGTCCCTGCCTATGGTGGGGGGTTGGAACTAGATGATCCTTGAGGTCCCTTCCAACCTTACTATTCTATGATTCTATGATACTGTAAGTGTCAAAGAACACTGGCACAGTCTCCCCAGAGAGGCTGTAGAGTCTCCTTCTCTGGACATGGTCCTCTGTGACTTGATCTAGATTGTATGGTCTTGCTCTGGCAGAGGGGTTGGACTCTCTTTGGGCCCCTTCCAACTCCTCACATCCTGTAATCCTATGGTCCTGTGAATCAATAGTATATTGTACACAGAGTGTTGAATTTTGCATGCTGAATTCATCTGGGGCACTGCGTTACCAAAACAAAACAGAAATTGGAGAGAATTCAGCAGAAAGCAGCAAACACTGGGAATGGAAGGAAGGAAGTCAGACAAAATATTATAATGATTTATTAATCCAGTGTATCACTAAGTAATGACTAAGGAGAAATGATGTTCTTACAGGCTATAAATGTTTGAAATGTGCAAACATCCAGGAGCAAAATAAATGTAGTTTGATGTACTCAAGCATCATCAAGAGGCATGAGGATATAAAAACGAAGTGGAGATACATTGAAGCCAAAAATCAGGCAAGAGTTTTCAGGTAGCAAGAGACCTAAAGTGTCTTGAAAAGGAACTACTAAAAAAACCCCAAACAACAGCAACAAAAAGCCAAACAACAAAACAGATAAACTTTGATTGGGACTTCTGAAAATAGTTTGAACAAAATATTGACAAATGTCCTGTGGAAGACAATCCTGTTCTTCCAAAGAGTAAATGACAAGTCTTCCCACCTAGACTGTGATATGCTTGACTTTAAGTGTAACAGGAATTTTTATAGATGAGGTCTTGAAGTGAAAGATTGTTGTACATGGGAGTTTTGGGGTTTTTTTTTGTTGTTGTTGCTTGGTGGGTTTTCTTGTTGGTTTCGTTTGTTTGGTTGTTTTGGTTTTTTGGTTGTTTTTTTTTTTTACTTTCTGGGTTTTGCTGGACTCTGAAAGCAGGATGCCTTAGGTAGAAAATTATTCTCTTCCCACATTTGTAGCTGACCTGCTATGGGCTACAGGAATGTAGCCTTTATCTTTATGTCATACCTTTCTCCAAAAAAATCTGGATACAATTAGGGAAGGAGTCCTGGCGAGCTTAGGTTTGGATGGTGAGGGAACCAGAGCCACATGATACCCACCTGAGCTGTTGGGCAATCAAGCACCAAGCTAGAGGCTACATACAGATATTACTTTTCCACCATGTCAAAAATAGCCACTGTGAGGAGTAGCAGCTTCACTTATGATGAGCGAGAGACAGGCCACACTACCAGACTGGGAACTCTCCCAGGGTCTTCTGTCATCAAGAGTTGTGAGTTGTATAAGAAAATTTCTGGACATTGTGAAGATTATTGCTGCTAGAGGGAGATTAAAGATTGGGTTTGTTTGTCATATTCATTATATTTTCTTTTTAAACCTTAAACAGAAACGGATGGAAATCAAATAGTAAAGGGACATGTTGTGGGTGGGAGGGACTGTAACTTTTGTTCTTTTGCTGCTACCTTAACTCTCAGTATTTTCATAGATGGGAGAATCCAGTAGTAACACTAAGTTGTCTTATCAATAAGCCAAGGTTTGTTCTATACAATTATATTCAGGAGCATCAGTGCTTAAAAAAATAAGGTATTTGAATCTTCCACGATTTTATTAAATACCGTATTTGGTCTAACCCCTCAAATTACCACCTAGTCTCGGATTTCCTGTAGTTTGGGGTATCAGAAGACAGGGTGCACCAAAGATCAGCATGGAGAAGAGAAGGCTTCGAGAAGACCTTGTAGTAACCTTCCAGTACTTGAAGGGGGCCTACAGGAAGGCTGGGGAGGGACTATTGACAAGGTCTTGCAATGACAAGACAAGGGGCAATGGGTTTAAACTGGCAGAGGGGAGATTTAGACTGGATGTTAGGAGGAAGTTCTTTCCAGTGAGGGTGGTGAGGCACTGGAACAGGTTGCCCAGGGAGGTTGTGGATGCTCCCTCCCTGGAGGTGTTCAAGGGCAGGTTGGATGAGGCCCTGAGTGAGCTGTACTAGTGGGAGGTGTCCCTGCCTATGGCAGGGGGTTGGAACTAGGTGATCCTTGAGGTCCCTTCCAACCTTACCATTCTATGATTTATTCAGTAGATCTGTTGCTTCTGATTCCCAAGTCCTACAAGAGTTTGTTCTGCAAGTGGCAGGATTTGGAACAGCAGAAATAATAGAATGTCTGCCCAGCTTTCCAAGATTTAGTATTTGCAGATGGGGTCTTGCCTCCTCCTGATATTTGTTGTGTGCTCTAGAGATAAACAACAGTCAAATGTTCTTTCTGTTAAATCCATGAGTTTTGAATTTAAGACACAACTGTGTCCACTAATTTGTAGCATCTTCAAGCCTTCTACATGATGGCAACAGTTTAAGAACATGCAACAAAAATTCAAAGGAAACAAGCAAGCAAGCAGAAGCCAGGAAAACCCCACAACAACAAAACCAAACAAAACTCAAAAAAAAAAAAAATCCCACCAAGACCTGCCTCCCCCCCAAACAAAAAAATCCACAAAAAAACTCTGATCAAAATAAAGAACAACCCTTTCAAAAAAGCAACCTCCCTCCCCCCCCCCAAAAAAAAACCCCACACAGATCAACATGGCTTTATTGATTCCCTCTTCCTCTCCTTATATACTTTTACTACATATTAAGTATCAAGAACATTTCTTTTGTGTTCTTTTTAATGTAATAATAGGGGAAATGATATTTCTTATTTTTCCTAAAAGGTCTTGTTAAAGGACTCATGTTTGATTGAAGTAAACAGCAGGGTAGCTTGAGTTGCTCAGTAGGTACTTCACCTGTAGGCATAATTACCATTAGCAATTAAAAACTCCACAAACTCTGGAAAGTTCTTAGTGGATTTGTTCTGTGAACCATATGTTTATTAATTCCCTAATATTTCAAGGAAGCAGGGAATGATAAAAGCACAGACAGAGGGCATTTGTGGTTATTGTCTCTGTTTCTCACCACTACAGCACTGTTGGGAGCTCAGCCTCCCTGTTACTTATGGGTAAGTGACACATTTAGGTTTGAAGATCGTTCACAAAATTTAAATGCTGGCTGGAAATCTCAAGACCCTTTTATCATCTTACTTTTATTTGTGCCTCACCTTTACTCCTGGTTTCTGTAAACAGTTAAATTTCCCTTTCCTCAGGATACTCTGAGTAGTTAGTCAGGAAATTCTGACTTTTCTGGTTCTGGCTCATATGTGAATTTCCAAAGCTGACTTCAGTTTGAAGCCAGTTGAACAGTGATTCTGTTTTAAGGAACAAAGAAGAGGATAAGGAGGGGAAAATATCTCAAATTCTCTTTTCTTTAACTTTGCACTACTTGCTTTATGCTTCTTGTCCCCAGTGTTTTCACTAAGATATCCCTATAGGGATACCTGGCTCTTCAGGACAAATTACAGTCTAAAGCAAATACAGGCATAAAGCATGAAGAGTTTGTAAGGTATTGGAATTGAGTGTACCCTCAGCAAGTCTGCAGATGATGCTAAGATGTGTGGTCTAGCTGACACACTAGAGGGAAGTGTCCAGAGAAATTTGGACAGACTTGAGAAGTGGGCCTAAACCAGCATCACGAAGTTCAACAAGGCCAAGTGAAAAGTCCTACACCTGGACTGGGGCATCCACAAGCACAAACACAGGCTGGATGAGGAGTGGCTCAAGAGCAGCTTTAAGGAGAAAGACCTGGGGGTGTCAGCTGGTGAAAAGCTCAGCGTGAGCTGGCAGTGTGCACTTGCAGCCCAGAAGGCAACTGTGTCCTGGGCTGCATCAAAAGAAATGTGACCAGGAGGAAGGGGGAGGTGATCCTGCCTCTCTACTCTGCTGTGGTGAAACACCACCTGGACTACTTCATCCAGTTCTTGTGTCCTCTGCATTAGAAAGACATCATACTGTTGGAGTAGGTCCAGAGGAAGGCCACAAGGATGATCAGAGGACTGGAATACCTCCCCTAAGGGAATGGGCTGGCAGAATTTGCCTTATTCAGCCTGGAGAAGAGAAAGCTCCAGGGAGATCTTATAGCAGCCTTCCAGTACCTGAAAGGGGCCAGCAGGAAAGCAACTGAGGGACTTTTTACAAGTATTTGTAGGGACCCGTAGAGGCAATGCCTTTAACCCTAAGGAGGGTAGATTTAGACTGGGTATTACAAAGCACTGCCTTACAGTGAGGATGGTGAGACACTGCAACAGGCTGCCCAGGGAAGGTGTGAATGTTCCCTCATTTGAGATGTTCAGGGCCAGCTTGGATGAGGTCTCAGGTAATCTAGCCTAGAGGGAGGTATCCCTGCCCATGGAGGTGGTGTGGAAGTAGATGTTCTTTAAGGTCCCTTCCAACCCAAACCATTCTATGATTCTTGGCTGTCTCCTTAGTGCAGAACATCGAAGTCACTCTCTTAGTGACTCTAGTCCTACTCTTAGCAATAAGCCCCTGAGCCTTGCTTAAGGCACAGTATAGAATTATTAAAAAAACAAAACAAACAAAAAAAAAAACCAACCAAAAAATAAAGAAAAAAAGGACTCAGCCTGTGCCCAGTTTTGAAAATAAAGTTTCCTATTTCAGGGCTATCAGTCTAGCAATTTACAGAAGCACTGAGCAAACACCCACACACCTAAAGTCATCTCAGGATAGATGTGGAAACAGGCTGCCATCTCAGATCATACATCTTCAGCTTGTCAAGGGTCCTGGCTAATCATTCTTTGAGGCATAGTTTAATATTGGGTGTTAATAAATCTGCCAAATCTGTTTTATCTGAGTTTGCATTAGTCAAAGGATATTTGGGGATTTTTTTTCCCTTTTAAATAATGTTTCTATTCATTGCTAATTAATAAGCTTACCAGCTCAGGTGAAGTGCTGACCTAACATTGCCACTTGAACAAATGGTTCAGACTGCACGACAGAGACAGTTTGTAAGCATAAGGCTTTACTCATATGTGGTGTACCAGTGTTAATTACACTTGCTTGAGAACACCTATAAACACCATTATGTATTCTGGCTTTTGAAAGTGAGGGAAGGTTTGGAGATGTTTTGGTTTGGGAATTTCATTATAGAATCAAGGGACTGATGAGGTTGGAAGAGACCTTTGAGATCATCAAGTCCAACCACTCTCCTAGAGCTCACAATCCCACCACTACTGCTAAGCTACCACCACTAAACTGTGTCCTTCAGCACCACACCCACATGTCTTCTACCTGCCTCCAGGGATGGTGACTATACCCCCTCCCTGTGTAGCCTGTTCCAGTTCTTGATAACCTTTTCTGTGAAGAAATTTTTCCTGATATCCTTCTGGAACCTCCCCTGGCACAACTTGAGGCCATTCCCTCACGTCCTGTTTATTGCCTGAGAGAAGAGACTGACTCCCACCTTGCTCCAACCTCCTTTGAGGTAGTTACAGAGGGTGATGAGGTCAGTGCTGTCAAGCACAAGTTAGAATGTATCATCTTTCTTCACCAACCTATAAAAAAAGTTAAAATATGAGGTTTTCAGCAGCATTTCAAAATTTCTCCAAATTTACGGAATCACCACCTGTCAAATTGTGCAGCACGCTTAAATTATTTTTGTGGCACAGAACAGCACCTGAGCTTTTTTTTTTTAGCCTTCCAGTATCTGAAGGGGACCTACAGGAAGGCTGGGGAGGGACTACTGACAAGGTCTTGCAATGCCAGGACAAGAGGCAATGGGTTTAAACTGGCAGAGGGGAGATTTAGACTGGATGTTAGGAGGAAGTTGTTTGCAGTGAGGGTGGTGAGGCACTGGAACAGGTTGCTCAGGGCGGTTGTGGCTGCTCCCTTCCTGCAGGTGTTCAAGGTCAGATTGGACGAGGCCTTGAGTGAGCTGTACTAGTGGGAGGTGTCCCTGCCAATGGCAGGGGTTTGGAACTAGATGATCCTTGAGGTCCCTTCCAACCTTACCATTCTATGATTCTATGATTTTTTGATGATCACTTGCTTTTCCCACTAAAATTATTCAGTACCTGAATGTAGCCTAAAAGAAAAACAGGGACATTTTACAAAGACTTCTTGTGGTGGGATAAGAGGGAATGGATTGAACCTTGAGAAGGGGAGATTTAGACAGGATATTTGCAAGAAATTCTTTACCACGAGGGTGGTGAGACACTGGAACAGGATGTCCAGGGAGGTTGTGGATGCCCTCTCCCCAGAGGTGTTCAAGACCAGGCTAGATGAAGCCTTGAGCAACCTGGTCTAGTTGAAGGTGTGCAAGACCATGGCAGGGCAGTTGCACCTAGAGGTTCTCTAAAGTCCTTTCCAACCCAAATTATTTTGTGATATAACCAAGAGGTTACTCTCACCTTTGTCACGCCTTCAGCCTGTCCAGGAGTGCAAAACTACCTGTTTCTTAGGGGCTGCCTCTCTCAGATACTTGCAAACCACAGTAAATTGTCTAGGTTTAGGAGAAGGGGGCAGGTACAGACATTGTCAGCCATCTGTCAGAGTCTTTTTTCACGTTATCTGATTATGGACAGGTTTGTCTACAATTTTGAGTAAGGACTAAGCGTTATTAAATAGGTGTCTGGCTTAAAACTATGCTTTGTCACTGTAGATTTAACACTTGACTGACATCCCTGGTGACTGGAATCTTCTCCCTCCCCGTGGGAGAATGAAACCAGAGGCAGTCACAGGCAGCACACATACTCTCATGCCTCTCCTCAAGTGTGTCAGCCTGGGAAACAACGCTGGCAGCAAAAAAACTCTGGGTTCAATCTTTGGGCCCATTAAAACTCTCCAGTAGAAGCTGATTAAGTAATATATGGTCAAATATTCCCAAGTGAAAGGTTTTGGTTTTTTTTTCCCTGACAAGAAAGGATCAGAATAGTAGGGGTGGTGAGACACTGGAACAGGTTGCTCAGAGACATCATAGAATCATGGAATCATAGAATGGTAAGGTTGGAAGGGACCGCAACGATCATCTAGTTCCAACCCCCCGCCATAGGCAGGGACACCTCCCACTAGTACAGCTCACTCAAGGCCTCAGCCATCCTGACCTTGAACACCTCCAGGGAGGGAGCAGCCACAACCTCCCTGGGCAACCTGTTCCAGTGCCTCACCAGCCTCACTGGAAAGAACTTCCTCCTGACATCCAGTCTAAATCTTCCCTCTGCCAGTTTAAACCCATTGCCCCTTGTCCTGTCATTGCAAGACCTTGTAATATTCCTTTTATCTTGATTGTTAACTAGTTAAAATTTTGGGGGTTGGGAGGGGCACACCATGCACTGTGACACCTGTGGAGAAAAAATAGAATTGCCATAACCTTGAATGCAGCTGGACAGTGCAGTAATCCAGAGACCACTGCAGAGAAGTTGTATTTTCTACTCTAGGAGTACAGGAAGAAGCCATGTATTGGTGTGTGTGCATAGGGGTCAAATTGTTGGGAAATGATGTAAACATATTTTTCTGGACAAGGAACAACAGGTATCTGCAAACAGTTCAGGCTTGCCTGGTCTACATCTGCTGAGCAGGCGCAGAAGCTCCCATTGATGTCGTTTCACCTTTGCCTGCCCTTTAATCCTGAGCTGCCATATTTTCCATTAATCTTTCTTCACTCTGCTAATGTCATTTCTGTAGTGCCACTTCCAGTTCATGAAACCTTCTCATGCTTATGAAAGTCCCTGCTGTTACATGAAGTAACTCTGGTGCTTAAAGACTGTGATTTGTTTGTTTCTCTAGCAGTAAATGTTGGCATTGCACTTAGAATGAAATTTCTGTCAAAGATGATGTAAAGCATTAATTCACCCCAAACAAATTGCACTGGAACTAGTGTTATTGCAGTAGGTCAGTCTGAATTAAAAGTGACAGGATACTTGGCATTGTGGGGGGTGGGGGGGAACGCATCTGAGTGTTCTGTTAACCCAGCAGCTAGGAAAAGTTTAGTGAAAAGCCTCCAAATGGCTGTCTTTATTTAAGACTGAAGTCTGGATGAAAAGAATGGAATGAAAAAGCAACAGAGACTTAGAATGATGAGTCCCTCTCAGGCTGAGATTTCATTGTGCTGGTTTTTCGCTGTTTCTGTTGAAGTGGTTCTCCTTCTACTCTGCTCTCAGGAGACCTCACTGCCAGTTCTGGGGCATACAGCATAAGAAGGACATTGAACTGCTGGAACAAGTCCAAATGAGAGCCACAAAGATGATCAGAAGGCTGGAGCATGTCTCCTAATGCTGGCAGAGATGGGGTTGTTCAGCTGGGAGAAGAAAAAGTTCCAGGGAGACCTTAATAGCAACCTTCCAGTACCTGAAGGGGGCTACAAAAATACAGAGGGACTTTTCACAAGGGCTTGTAATGATAGGGTGACACCCAATGGTTTCAAGCTGGAAAAGGGAAGATTTAGACTGGGTAGTAGTAAGACATTCTTTACAGTGAGGGTGGTGAGACACTAGAACAGATTGCCCAGGGATCTTGTGAATGCCCTCTCCCTGGAAGTGTTCAAAGCCAGGTTGGACAGGGTCTTGAGCAACTGACTTAGTGGGAGGTGGCCCTGCCCATGGCAGGTGATTTGGAACTAGATGATCTCTGAGATGCCTTCCAACCAAAATCATTCTATGAATCTATGGGTAAGTATCATCCATCTGACAGCAGGACTTCATCGTGCTGAGGTCTGTCTTATTCCTTGGCCCCTGAGCCAAAGAACTCTTTTCACCACTTGGAAAAAAATTGACCACCTCTCAATGTAACTGCATATTAGGTGCTTAAATATGCTGTCTGGGACTGATTCTTGGCTTATTTATATAAAGTGAACATGGTGGTGTCAGGTTGGACTCGATAATCTTAGAGGTCTGATCTTAGAGGTCTTTTCCAACCAAAACAGTTTTGTGATGCTGAGGCTCTTTACATGACAAATATAAAGAAGTAATTTAAAAACATGACATAAATGTTAAGCAATGATTTTTCTTGAAGCTTTGGAGGCTTCTTTGTCTCTAAGTATTCTCCAAACAGAAAAAAAACAAAAAAAAAATTCAACAGATGAATACCGTAGAGTTGTGTCTTTTAATTTTAACATAATACTTAGCAGTCACAAATCTGAGTGTCTGGGATAATGCACCTATAAATAAGAGGCGTTTTTTGTCCTTTTTTTTTCTGTGTCATTTCAGAAAAGCACATTTCACTGGTATATTTGTAGCATTGAAGTGTAACCTCAACTCAAAGACATTCTAGTTCGTGGTTTTTTTTTTTTTTTCACCTGTCTGCAAAATGGACCAGAAAACTTCATTTGTCACCAAAAATGGATGGGATTGGAAGGGACCTCTGGTGACCATTGAGTCCGACCCCCCTGACAAAGTTGGATCACCTAGGGCAGGCCACACAGGAATGTGTCCAAGAGGGTTTTGAAAGTCTCCAGGAGACTCCACAACCTCTCTGGACAGCCTGCTCCAGGGTTCCAGCACCCTCACAGCAAAGTCTTTCCTCACAGTAAGGTAGAACACCCTGTCTTCCAATTTGTGTCTTTTGTCCCTTGTCCTATCGCTGGGCACCACCGAAAAGATGGTCCAACTTCTTGACACCCACCCTTCAGATATTTGTAACCAGTCATCAGATCCCCTCTCAGACTTCTTCAGACTAAACAGCCTCAGATCTCTCAGCCTTTCCTCATCAGACAGATGTTCCAGTCCCTTCATCATCCTCACAGCATCCACTGTCCCTTGAACTGGGAAGTCCAGAAGTGGACACAACACTCCAGGTGTGGTCTCACAAGGGCAGAGTAGAGGGGCAAGAGAAACTTTGCCAACCTGCTGGTCAAATGTCATGATCATGCTGCATTAGCTCAATAGAGAACTATTTGAAACCAGTTGTTTGAAGCCAGTGTTGCATGTATGTCCTCAGAGTCACTGGGTGCCACTGTATTGACGTTCAAGTACTATACTTGAAACACTCATTCCCTGAAAGACCCTTTTTTCTTGTTGCTTTCAAATGGGAATGTTATTCTTTCTAAAGGAATGGATATAAATAGAGAAACATTCAGGGATGAATTTATTCTTTTCTTCCCTGCAGATGCATAAATTCCTGACAATTTCTTTACACATGAGTGTGAAGACAGCGGGTACTGGGTGAAAGCCCATAATAGATTCAACTCTAAGGAGAAAAGGAAATAGGCATGATATGTTTTCTTCCAGAGCTATGGATGCTGGTTAAGTGGCATCTTTCCAGTTACAGCCCTTGAAGGCATTTGTGCTTCAGAATGTTGCAGGGACAAAGGGATAAATGAACCTTAGCCGTGGGCTGTGGCAGGGTAAAAGATGCATGAAGGGAGATCCTGCAGAGCTGCTGACATGCTGTGTGTGGCTTTACCTGGAGTAATTTATGCCTGTGTCCTGAAGCGTGAATTGCTCTCCAGTCTTCCTTTTTTTTCCCCAGGTTGACACTCATTAACTGCTGACTTAATTCGTCTGCTTGTTTAGCAATGGAGTGCAGCCCACAGAGGAAAGGGGAAAAGCAATACTGAACACATGAGCCACCTTTTCTGCTTCACATACTCTACAGAGGGAAAAAAAGGATTAATACCTCTGGACAACATAACCAGGCACGTCAGAGGTGTGTGGTTATTATCATCCCTCTGTGGGAATGTGGTATAGTGACATTCCTGTGGAGTGGTGAGGTAGGTACATGAAACTATATCCAAAGACTGGGCTCATATTTCAGAAACAGGTTTAAAAAGTCAATCCACCTTCTGCTGCCATTTGTACTCCATAGAGTCCTAGTGGACAGTAAGTCATCCATGGAACAGTAATGTGCTCTCGTGGTCAAGATGGACAAAGATATCCTGGGGCACATCAAGAAAAGTGTGTCTAGCACATCTAGGGGGATTCTCCTGCCCCTCTACTCTGCCCTAGTGAGACCACACCTGGAATAATGTGTCCAATTTTGGGGGCACTAGCTCAAATCTACTGGAAAGAGTCCAATAGAGGCTATGAGGATGATTAAGACACTGGAATATCTACCTGATGAGGAAAGGGTGAGAGACCTGGGGCTGTTTAGCCTGGAGAAGAGAAGGCTGAGAGGGGATCTTATTAATGTCTATAAATATCTGAAGGACGGGTGTCAAGATAAAGGTTCTGGTCACTTTTTGGTGGTGCCAAGTAGCAGTATGACAAACAACGGATATGAGCTGGAACACAGGAAGCTCCACCTCAACTGAGGAGAAACTTCTTTTTTATGAGGGTGCTGGAGCCCTGGAGCAGGCTGACCAGAGAGGTTGTGAAGCCTCCTTCTCTGAACATATGTGTGGCCTGACCTAGGTGATCCTGCTTTGGCAGGAGGGGTGGACTCGATCTCCAGAGGCCCCTTTCAACCCCTAACATTCTAGGATTCTATGCCAAGATTATTGTTATCCACTACATCACTGGACCAAATAATTTGTACAGCAGTAACACTAGCACAATAAACTCTTCAGTCTATTAACCTGCAAACTACATTGTCCTACTCATAGTGCCCAAGTCCTTAGCGCTGCTGCAGTCTACTTATGCATCAGTGGGTTCATGTCCACCAAAATTCAGTGAAGGCCATTCATCAGGAATACAATCAGTTGGAGAAAAAAGGAGCTGTAAAGGGATGTTGTTTTCCCTCACATTTGTAGCTTAAGAATGGTGTTTCATTTAGGTCATGTGGTGTTGAATACTCACCAGTTTTCCATCAACAAAGGTGCCATAAGACTAGATTGTAGTGAGGTGGGGTCTGGTCTCCCTAGTATCAGGTGATAGAATGAGAGGAAATGGCCTGAAAATGCACCAAGGGAGATTTAGGTTGGAGATTAAGAACAATTATTTCCTGAAAGAATGGTCAGCCATTGGAACAAGCTGCCCAGGGGGTGCTGAATTCACCATCTCTGGAGGTGTTCAAGAAACACGTGGACATGGCTCTCTGTGATACAGTTTAATAGCCACGGTGGTGTTAGGTTGACAGTCGAACTCGACCTTAGAAGTATTTTCCAAACAAACCAATTCTATGATTCTAAGATCATTCTTCATTAAACAACTCATTTTTTCACTGTGTTGTAGGGGTTGAATATCTCTCAAAGCTTTATTCCTTTGTGACAAAGCTTTATTCCTTTGTGAAATGTGTCAGAAATTAAGTCTCAGAGATTCCATGGAGAACAAAGAGGGAAGGAATAACAAGGGTACATACCCATATGTATGCTTGTGCCTTTAAACACCTCTTCTTGCAATCCTATGTGTCTTACTTTCCTGCAGTACTTGGCTAAAGTAGATCCAGCTACAAATTCTTTTTGCCTTTGTCTCATAAATCCTTTTTGGAAACATTCTTAGTAGCATTGTGTCCCAAATCATATTTTAATTTTCAAAACTGGAAATAAAGCACGCTATCAGATCATTAGAAGGTTCCTGGATATGTTTTGTCAGAGAGCAAAAGGTTTCCAAGGACTTTGTCTGTAATATCTCCATTATGGGTGTGGGGAAATGCCTCTAATTGTGTATTATCTAGTGTAGTTAGAATGAGAAATAGGTAAGCACTGTCTCTGCCAAATGCTGCTCTAAAGATGCCTTGGTTCCCTGACCTCCCATGAGCATCATTCAATATCAGCCCTTGTTGACTATATGATTAAAGGAAAAGAATGTATTTTCCTTGCTGCATCACTGGAGTTTCCTATCTCAAATAGAGGAAACAACTAAATGATTTCAGGATAGGAAGCAACGAAAAAGGCTATTAACTGTTGTTCTTATTTTATTTGATTCAAATCACGTTGAAACGTCTGTGACAAAAAAAACCTCTGGCAATTAATTGTACAGGATTTTGTCAAAAGCAAACATTCCCAGAGGGAACTTCTTCTTCACCCCCTTGCCTGCACAGATTTGGGTTTGGTTTTTTTTAGTTGTTGTTTTTCCCTGTTTCTTCTCCTCATCAGTATTTTCCAGTAAGAGCTCAACACAACAAAGACGTAAACTTGTTGGAGCAGGTCCAGAGAAGGCCACAAAAATTATCACAAGGCTGGAGCACCTTTGCTATCAGGAAAGGCTGAGAGAGTTAGGGCTGTTAAGCCTGGAGAGGAGAAGGCCCTGCAAGATCTTATAGTAACCTTTGAATATTTAAAGTCTCTAGGAAAGATGGAGACACACATTTTAGCAGGACCTGTTCCAACAGGACAAAGTGTAATGATTTTAAATTCAACTAGTGTGATGGTTTGGGAGATAACTGCCCCCCTGCCCCCATGAAAATCACCCAGACTAGACTCGGTTGGCTGGAAGTTAAGGACTGAAGCTCTATTTACAGCTCAGCACAATGTACAAGCAGAGATATACACTATAGACAGGAATAGTTACAGAAATAGACAAGTTAAAGGGAATACAGCAACACAACTCCCCTCCCAGAAATCAGAGACCCCAGGAGGGGCTCCCAACCACCCTTCCACCTTCTCCCCACCCCTGTACCTTACCCCGGAGTCTAGCTTACATGCAAGGTGAGGTTGGAGGATCAGTCAGGGGGGTTAGAAGCAGAGTGATTAGTTGGATTACACAGCAGAAAGCCAGAAGACACACAGCTCCCAGAGAGAGAGACTCTCTGTGTTATCTGTATTTGTGTCCTTGTTTTTACATATCTCAGCAGGCCTATGAGTGAAGTAGACATCACCATTGTGTTCTTTTCACAGCCTATAATCTAATTTTTTTTCATTAAAATATCCCAATTAACCTCAAACTGGCACATAGCCTCAAACCAGATATAAGTGATAAAGTTTTTACACTGAGAGTGGTGAAATACTGGAACAAGGTGTCCAGAGAGGCAGCAGAAGCCCCATGATAGGAAATATTATCCAGGTTGAATGAGGCTCCGAGCAACATGATCTAGTTGGAAGATGTAGGAGGGGTGGTGTGGACAAGATGAACTTTAAAGATCTCTTCCAACACAAAGCATTCTATAATTATATTGTGTGTTACTCATAGTGGAAAGGAGAAAAAAAAAAAAAAAACACCAAACCAAAGAAAAGGAGGTTATTTTAAAGTGATCATATCCCCTTAAGTAAATTGTTTTTAAAATCTGGGTTGGTTGAGAGGAGCAGGATGAAATGAGTTATTACAAATGATATTAAAAATTAGAGAATCAACTTCCAACTTGTCAAGATTTTTGTCTTTGTGGAAAAGACTTAAGGATCAAAGTAATTATCTCCCCTATTGCAATTTAGTTTAGTGCAGAAAGCCTTCATATTAGATATACCCAATTTTTTTAACTGTAATTACAGTCCACAATAGCTCTATCTCCTATCAAATCAGTTTATTCTGAGTTATTTCAGTGTGTACTGAAAAGAAGTAGTCTTCTTTGTGCTTTTATTCAGACTATAGAGATAATGTGTGCCTTTTTACCAGGGGTGCTGGGCTGAAATCACTTTAGCCCTCTAATTTTTTGGTGTTTATTTGTTGAATCAGTTTTGGGTTTTGTTTTTTTTAAATGTTTGTTTAGTTGATGAATTCCATTTTTAGGTCTTATCTTCTTAATTCTGATAGTCCTGTCTCACCACTGCAAAGGAGACTTGCAGTCTGAGCTGCTGAGCTGGCTGCTATGGGAAGACAAATGCTTCTGATTCAGAAAAGAATGTGAAGCATGTCCAGGCTTTATTGTTGGTTTTGTTTGGTGTTTTGTTTTGGTTCAGGTTTGTTTTGGGTTTGTTGGTGGGGTTTTTTTGTTTGTTTTGTTGGGGCATTTGTTTTGGGTTTTTGGTTTTTTTTTTTTGTTGGTTGGTTGGTTTGTTTTTGTGGTTTGTTTTTTTTTTTTTGTGAGGGGATTTTGTTTGTTTTGGGTTTGTGGGTGGAGGGGTTTTTTGTTTGTTTTGTTGGGTTGGGTTTTTTTTTATTTTTCTGGTCTTTTATTCTCTCTTAGAAGGCTGGGGAGGGACTATTTACTAGGTCTTGAAATGACAGGATTAGGGGTAATGGGTTTAAACTGGTAGAGGGGAGATTTAGACTGGATGTTAGGAGGAAGTTCTTTCCAGTGAGGGTGGTGAGACACTGGCACAGGTTGCCCAGGGATGTTGTGGCTGCTCCCTCCCTGGAGGTGTTCAAGGCCAGGTTGGAGGAGGCCTTGAGTGAGCTGTACTAGTGGGAGGTGTCCCTGCCTATGGCAGGGGGTTGGAACTAGATGATCCTTGAGGTCCCTTCCAACCTTACCATTCTATGATTCTTTATTTTTGCTTCCCCGATGCATTAGCGTAATGTCAATATTTTTACCTAAGCATTTGTAACTCTGATTCAATGAGAAGCCAATTGATGTGAAAAGACAATTTGTGCTGAGCTGGAGCAGGCATTTTTCTAAGACTTTGTATTGCTACAAAGTCCTGAGTTCACTTTTTCCAGGGACACATCACAGGAGCTGTGATTTCACATGACTAGGAAGATATTTGTGTTAGCATCCAGCATTTAATAAACAGAACTTTGTGCCTGGAATTTGACCTGGCTTTGCTCACATCAAAACTGGAGTGCTGGTGATTTTTCTGGAACTAAAGCATAGCCCAGAAGAAAAAGCTTTTGAACATCTATTTGGGTAAAAGTGGTCTGGAGTTGGGTGGTGGGGAATGTGGAATTCTTGGTATAAGTTGCATACATTTTTGTGAGTTATATTTGCAAGCATTAGCAGGGCTTGAGCCATATGGACTGTAACTGGATATCATGCTTAGGAGTTAGCTTGTTCCTCTGTTATTTTAGTAGTAAATCATGATGCATTTTGTCTGACTTTTTGTCATGTTTCCCATTTCACAGTGGTGGTTTTAGTCCCCAGAAGAGGATGAGTGTAGGATTGGTTACCTGAGTGTGAGTGAGATTGTGTTGACACTAGAAAACTTGCCACTACAGCAAGTTATCAGCATACAATCACTGACTTTGACGTATGCTCAAGGAAAAAAAAAAAAAGAATTAAATTCCCTGCTTGCTCTTGCTCTTTGCGCAATCTTCTGACTGTGCATTAAGAACAGCGTGGTTATCAGGTTGAGGAAGGTACTCCTCTCCTTCTACTCTGCTCTGGTAAGACTGTACCTGGAGTATTGCATGCAGTTCTGGGTTTCCTGGTTCAAGAAGGACAGGGAAATACTGGAGAGAGTCCAACAGAAGCTATAAGGATGATTAAGGGAGTGGAGCATCTCTTAATAAGAAAAGGCTGAGAGGCCTAGGGCTGCTTAGCCTGGAAAAGAGAAGGCTGAAGAGAATCTTATAAATAGCTAACAATATCTAAAGGGTGGAAGTCACACAATATCACAGTATCACCAAGGCTGGAAGAGACCTCAAAGATCATCAAGTCCAACCCATTACCACAGACCTCAACACTACACCATGGCACCAAGAGCCACGTCCAAACCCACCTTGAACACCTCCAGGGACGCTGAATCCACC
>VWZE01009106.1:52093-85330 GCA_013396675.1 Eubucco bourcierii | reverse complement strand
CCCCCAGATCTCTTTCTGTTTGGCTGCTCTCCAGCCACTCCAGCCCCTCTTCCATTCCCCTGTATATAGATAAACAGAATATTCTTCTGTATCCTACAGAAGCTCAGGATCTTGCCTAGAATGTTCAGACTGAAGTTGAGGAAAGGACTTTCCACTTGAAAGTAACCTAAAATGTGTGAATGCCTGACTTATGCTCCACATTCAAGAATTGCCAAGAATAGGCAATTGATTTGCATGCAGATATTAAAATAAAAACATTGCTTTTTCTGATGGTAGGCTTGCACACTGGAGTCACTCCTTCCATCAGTGAGATGACATCTGTTATTGCCATGTGAACAGAAGCATAAAATCCTTTTGTGGGATTAAGTAGCACATATCTGTAGGTAGCATTATGTTTATTAGATTTTGCTCAGTTAATATATTTTCCTCTTTCTTTCATGTTCCTTACTGTGGAGTGGAAAATGTGCTGATTCAACCCCCATTCAGTTAATGGTTGTTATATTCACTGATATTATAATTGGCCAAATAATTAAGTTTTATGCTTGCAAGAGAATTACAACAGGGCAAAAATCACCTTAAAATTTAGCTTTAAGGATGCAGGAAAATAGCTGTGAAATGAGGTTGCTTTTTTGTGATACAAAGCTACCTGCTGCAACACCAAGTCCTCCTAAAACATTGTACTTTAGGAACTGACAGGCACATAAGTGACTGAAATGTGTGTCTGCTTCAGGACCGTTGGAGCAGGCCCAGAGGAGGCCACAAAAATGATCAGAGGGATGGAGCACCTCCCCCGTGAGGACAGCCTGCAAGAGTTGGGGCTCTTCAGCCTGGAAAAGAGAAGGCTCCAGAGAGACCTTGTAGCAGCCTTCTAGTACCTGAGGGGGCTACAGAGAAGCTGGTGAGGGACTATTTACAAGGGATTGAAATGATAGGAGCAGGGTGAATGACATGAAGCTGGAAGGAGGTAGACTTAGGAAGAAATTCTTTACAGTGACATTGGTGGGGCACTGGAACAGATTGCCCAGGGAGGTCGTGGATGCCCCCTCCCAGGAAGACTTCAAGGCCAGGTCAAACAGGGTCTTGAACAACCTCCACTAGTGTCAGATGTCTCTGCCCAAGGCACAGGGTTTGGAGCTAGATGATCTTTAAAGTTTCTTCCAACCCAACCTATTCTATGACTGCTGAAAGCCAAGGGGAGAGGACACTCTCATGGTGCCAGTGAAGGAGGGCAGCAGGGTGTCTCCCCATACTAATGGATTTGTGTAGGGAGCTTAACACCAGATAATTTAAGAACAACTTGCTTAATAGTGAATTCAATACCTGGCCAAATGGTGGTGGTAGAACAGCAGAAGAAACAGACTCTTTGACCTCCTGCCCAATGTTTTTTGCCAGGTCTCAATGCCTGGCTGCTACTCAAAGGGACTTCTCTAAGTAGACAGGTCTTCATGAATTGCCAAGGGTTAGAGCTCAGTAAATAATAAATGGTCCTTGTAATATTGAGATGATTTAGGGATGTCTGTGCATTTGAACTTTTTGTTACTTGAGGGATAGAAATGGATTAGCTTGAAGACTTAGTAGACCTAGAATATTTTATTCTCAACTGCCACCCACGTGAAATAAATGCAGTGATGTGTGAATTGTCTTGGTCTGATTTCAGTTTCAAATGTTAGGGTGCTACTGTCCAAATGACATCTGAAACTGGATTTGTGAAAAGAGTGATAGAATGCTAGCAATGTTTCAAAGCAGGCATCTTCTCAAGGTGTCTTACAGTTAGATGTTCAGGTCTAGTAGTTGAATGTTGTGGTAAGCCTAAGCAGGCCAAAACAGGCTCATATATGTCCTGGCTTTCCCAGACATGTTTTTGTGCTCTCCCCCATTCTGCTATGGGGAGAAGCAACTGCAGGAAAGAGGAGAAAGAACCCAGAGACACCGAGTCTGAGGAGTCTGGCTTGCCCAGACTTGTTTTGCATCCTGTGGTAAACAAGGTACACATGGTTGGCTTGTGCAAAGCCTGTGCTCTGCCCAAATTTGGGTAAAGGAAGCCTGTGGCTTTGCTTAATATGGTCAAGCTTGGCAAAGCACCATCCTGATTGGCTAATCTGTGTCCAGAGGCTCTTCACTCTCAGGCAGTATTGATAAAAAGGGATGAGCAGGTAGCACAATATGCTCTTTGCTCATTCGTGGTGCTGCTGCCTCCTCATTGCATCCTGAAATGTGTGGAGCTCCATGACCAGGAACAGGCTTTAAATGCCTGCAGGCGATTGGCCTGCACAGCCAACTGTGACAATGTGCCAAGCCTGCACATGGCATTGCATCCTGCTTGCCCCTCTGCAAAGCTTCTGCTGAAACGGGGAGACAAGAGGAACCAGGTCAGAGACTGTGCCAGACTCCCAGCTGCCTGAGAAAAGAACCTGGGAAAACTCCAAAGCCTCTAGCAGCTTTGAGACCACTGACAGCAACCCTTCCACGTGCTTCAGGTGCTGTCTGATACTATTTTGTGAGTAAATACTTCAAGCCCCTTGTAATCACTAACTGCCTTCTACCATAAGCAGAAAGGGGCGTCCTGTGTCTGTCTAGTGGCTAAGCAGGATAATTAACTGCAAGCAGTATAGTGACCACAAAAACCTTCCCTTCCAGTAAAATGTTTGCATTTGCTAGGTACCTCTTATAGTGTTCTAGTTTTGCCTGTTCCCTGTGTATAAATCTCCAAACCCTGCGTTTTGAACCTTGTAAATAACTTCTTTGGCAAGATTTAGTACTCATAAACAATTTTCAAAGTTATTAACAATCTTAGCCTGTATATCCAAATTAATATTGGTTAATTTTGCATCATTTGTAACACCAAAGGACATAAAATGTCTTAAGTATATCACACTTCTAATAGAGTTCTGGTTAAAGTTTGGTTCTGTATAAAAGGAATTGCATTGGAAGCTTCTTAGGTTTCCTGAAGTAGTTTCTTTGTCCTCATTAAACTAGTATTTTGATTTTTCTCAGACTCACCAGAAGCAAAACTAGGTAATTTCAAAGTATCAAGAAGGAAAAGGATGGTCTAGGTTGCTTACCTGGTGTAAATTGTGTAATTAACAGGATTTGTGGATTCCTGTATCATCTTTGATACCTGTTTGCCAGCAGTTTCAATAGAGGATTGTGAATGAGGGTGGTGAGACAGAACAGATCACCCATAGAGGTTGTAGATGCTCCCTTCCTGAAGTGTTCAAGGCCAGGTTTGACAAGGCCTTGAGCAATCCAGTCTAGTGAAAGGTGTCCCTGCCCATGGCAGTGAGGTTGGAAATGTACAACCTTTAAGATCCCTTCCAAGCCAAATCATTCTATGATTCCAACTAGGAAAATTACTTGCTACGTAAGGAACAAAGAGAAGGGAAACACCCCAGCTAGCAGCACCATACTTTGGGGCAGGTTCATGAAAAAAAAAAATACCCAACANAGGTTACCTTCTTCTCTCGGGCAACCAGTAACAGAACAAGAGGACACAGTCTCAAGCTGTGCCAGGGGAAGTTTAGGCTGGAGGTGAGGAGAAAGTTCTTCCCTGAGAGAGTCATTGGCTACTGGAATGGGCTGCCCAGGGAGGTGGTGGAGTCATCATCCCTGGAGGTGTTCAAGGTGGGTTTGGACGTGGCACTTGGTGCCATGGTCTAGTCTTGAGGTCTGTGGTAATGGGTTGGACTTGATGATCTTTGAGGTCTCTTCCAACCCTGGCGATACTGTGATACTGTGAACCATTTATTCCTCTCAATGGTGATTCCTCTCAATGGTGGGTGAGGCACTTTTTTTTTTTTTTTTCAGTACAGGCAGCAGATGTTTTGCTTATCTATACTGCTGTCTGGGTAAGGGGAAAAAAAAACCCAAAACTGGATGGTGTGATATTCGACTTTGTGACTACATCTGCCAAATACTTTAGGTTAGATATGCTACCTAATAATTCACAGTCTTGTATTGCTGTGTTCCTTGAAAATAATTCAAGCTTTGTTGTACTGGGTGTAACAGCTGTAATAATAGAGTCCCTTCAAACAGCTCAATTGAAGATGATGACCGTGATTAAGTGAATGCAATAGAAGAGATGAAGTGACTTACCAAAGATAGTCACATCAGCTAGAGACACCAGGTCTCCTGGCTCTCTGCCACCAGCGTTGCTTCCCAGGCATCATGCAGTAAATGTCAGTCATGCAGGCAGGGATAATGGATGGTATAAATTAAATGGCTCTAAGAAAGGAATTTTCGTGCTGAATTTGCATAGTCTTGAGTACAAAAAGTGGAAAACAAAATAGGACGTCACAGCTTCAGTATCAGAGACTGGAAAGGGAGAAGATTTGGTTAAGATCACTAAGTCTGGCTCCCTGAACTTTCACTTCTTGCAGGGAGCCCAAGACTGAGTTTTAAGTTAGCTTTAACTATTCAGTTCAAGCTAAAATTTAAAAATGTTCAGTTTTAAACTTTCTCCCAGTTACACCAATATTGAGTTTTTAATTAGGACCAAACCAGAATTTGTGTAATTTCCTAGAAAGGCCTCCAGATTTACAGAAGCACAGTATGATTGGGGTTGGAAGTGAAATCTGGAGATCGAGCCTAAGCCTCTTACCAAGGCAGATTCACCTAAAGAAGGTCACACAGGAATACATCCAGGTGGGTTGTGAATGTTTCCAGAGATGGAGACATCACCTTCCTGGGCAGCCTGTCCCAGTGCTCTGTCACCCTTAATTAAAGAAGTTCCTCCTCATGTTTAAATGGGACTAGGTCCTTTCCAATTCAAGCCATTCTATGGATCTATGAATCTCACTTGTGACCCCAGGCTTTTCTGTTAAGGAAGGTAACTCATCTGCAAACCAAGAGCTTGCACGTGGATGGTGGAATGCTCTGTAGATTTACAAGTCCTGGCTAAATTGCAAGATAATGCCTTGTTCTCTTTGTGCCTTGAAACAAAATCCTGAGTGTACCGTTATCAGTGGCCTTCTGCCCAATTGCAATAGATAGGGCTTGTCTATTACCTGGGATTGCTCACTCTCTGAACAGCAGAGATATTTGGAGTACTTTGCCTTTGCTGCTGGTGCTCAGGCTGAGTTGCAGGAACCAAGTGAGGAAATGCAAGTCAGATTTGGAAAGAGATACTAACACAATGGTACACCCTCAGGTCACCTGAGGAACTAGTTAAGAGCTCTTACATCAACAGCAGTGTTTAATGAGTGAGAAGGCAACCACACTGGGTATTGATTAATTCTCATACCTGGCTTGCATTGAATCTTTAGGGTCTATGAATGAACTCCTGACCTCAGGAAGGATGAAGGCTTTTTTTTGTTTTTTTCAAATGGTGGAAAAATATCCAGCTCTGCATACTAATTAGTACAGAAATTGACTCCCTAAGTCTACACCTCCCTGCAAGACCCATAGCTGAAAAATTACAATGTTATGCTAATTCCGTCATTAAGTGCATGGGGTACAGAGCTTCAGTGGCCATCTTACGCTTAGAAGTGTGGTCCAGGTAGTGCCAACTTGACAGTAAGTGGTTGGGAAGCCTGTGAAAAACACCTAGTACAGCATTCCTTGCTCTCTGCACAACAGAGACTCTGTTTCCAAAGCAGCACGCCTACCATGTTCCAGCAAAATCCTTTCGTGCTTTCCCCCTTTGTATGAAAATCCCTGAAAAGTTTCTCTTAGGAACTCAACTTATTACTTTTTGAGATTTTTTTTTTATTATTATTCAGTTAAATACAAGTAATAAGTAATCTTTCAACACCAATGCAAAAACAAAACACACACACAAAAAAAAAAAAAAAGCACTCCAGCTGCCTGAAAAGACTGAGAAAGGAATGAAAAGAACTGAAAATGTTTTCTTAAATTAAATTCATGGCCATGGATCCTTGTGCATACTGTCATGGGTAACATAATGCAAATTGCCAAGGCTGACAAAGCTGCTGTAGAGCCAGAAGCTTTTTGATTTCAATCCTCAAGCGAAATGGAGATTGATCTCAACTCCCAGCTTAATAGTTAAACAGATTTTGCCAATCTCTGTTCCTTATCAAATCAAAATAAAAATGACACATTCCTTTCTAATAATGTAGAAATGTAAATTTCTATGAAATTGAAACCTAACCAAATTAACTGCTCCTAAATGGATACATAACACCATGTAAATACAGAAGGAAACAAAACCATTAATTGATTTGCCTTCTTATTGTAATGAAACTGTTTGCAAGGATTAGCAGTTCCTTTCTGAAACACTGAACTCTGACACGATGTTTACATTTCCATATATTTTTAATGATCACACAGTTTGCCATTTGAATAAAACAGCACCATATGCTTTAGCTGTACTAAGGACTGCAAACACTGAACATTAAATATGGAATAAATTGTCTGGTAAAGATCGTTAATATTAGCAAGCCCTTCTAATCTGTCACATTGCTTTAGTTTCAATATGCCAAGACTTTGTTAAAATGAAATGCCTCTTTTTATGAACTATAAAATAAAAATGTTTCATAGGAACTCTGGGAAAAGCATAGGCTGGACATGTCTCCATTTTGCTTAAAAAAAAAAAAAAAGAGAGAGAAAACATTTATACTTTCTAATACAAATAAACGCATTTTCATGGCTTGGTTTTGTTGCAGAACGTATTTTAAGTGCAAGTGGGAAATTATTTGATTTAGATCTGCTTTCAGAGCAAAGACGGGAACTGTGGAAGCATAAATGCAGCACAGACTGGCTGGGCTTTGACAGGGAGGATGGGCTCTGTAGTTTCACTGAAGCATCAGTTGAGCAACTTGGTCTAGTGGAAAGTGTTCCTACCCATGGCAGGGGGCTTGGAACCAGATGATCTTCAAGGTCCCTCCCAACCCAAACCATTCTGATTCTATGGTCAGGAGTAAACCACTTGAAAGGTACTGAAAATCCAGTTTCTTTAACAGCAGCCTGTAGGTAGAATTATTCTTCTGTCATCATAGGATCTTGGTAGGCAGTCCTTTTAATTTTAGAATTGCCCAGTGCAACCTAGAAACAATTTTCGGTACGTGACCAGGAGACTTGCATTTTTATGGTACTGCAAGGATAGACCTTAGTAAAAACTGTCTAGCTAACACTCCTTTATTGATGAAAGATTTCTTCTTTTTGAGTCTCCTGGCTTTTGTGGTTCTACCTTTGAGACAACATTTCAGGGAGCAGAATCATAGAATCATAGAATGGTCTGGATTGGAAGGGACCTTAAAGACCATCTAGTTTCAACCTCCCTGCCATGGGCAGGGACACCTTCCACTAGACCAGATTGCTCAGGGCCTTCTCCAACCTGTGCTTGAACACCTCCATGGAGAGGGCATCCACAATCTCCCTGGATAATCTTGTTCTGGTGTCTCACCATCCTTGCTGTAAAGAATTCCTTTCTAATATCCAGTCTAAAGCTGTTCTCTCCCAGCTTCTATTCTTTCCCTCTTGTCCTACCACTACAAGCCCTTGTAAAAAGTCCCTCCCCAGCTTTCTTGTAGGCCCCCTTCAGGTACTGGAAGGCCACTCCAAGGTCTCCCTGGAACCTTCTCTTCTCCAATGCAGAAGGAAGAACATAAGAAAGTCTGGGAATCTGTTCATTCTCTTTAGAAACTTCCAAGCAGACCTTGACACCAAATATGTCTTTGAAAGAAATGACATTTAACCAAAAGCTTGATCTGTAATGGGACACTATCTAAATCCTATAATGGAAGTAATTTACCAGATTGGTTTGGAGGCATATTAAGGCAATACGGGAGCCATGGTCTGCATCGTTGATAATGTTATCCATGCACTTGCTAGTCCATTAGCAAAGTGATTCATCTGAGAGCTGCAAAAGGGCCAGACCACTCTTCTAAACATACAAATATCTAGACAAAATAGATCGCAGAAGCAACTAAGCAGCTGTTCTCTTTTCTGCCATACCTGCTGCTGGCACATGATGGAGCAAATGGTCATTAGGGTTCTTGCTTTTAACAAGATTGCATGTGCCTCTTTTGAAAAATGTCTTTGTAAATGGATGTGTTTTCCTATCATATATTACATGTAGCTGTAGTTCCCAAGCTTGCTGTTCAGTTAAGGACAGATCTCAAACAAAATATGCAGCTGCAAACTGCTGAACTTAACCTGGTATTAGGCAGCATTAGAAAGGCATGCTCTGATAACTCCAGCAAGCTGAGGAGGTTATTGAAGGGTGTGCATTCTTTGTCTTGTACAATCACTGAGATTATTTCTTGCTATCTCTTCCTTGTCCTCCCCACCCAGAACTAGATTTGCAGCTGTGGAAACACCAGCTGCCTTGGCAAGGGCAGGCACAGCTTCAGGCTCAGAATTGCTGCAAGTTGTGGGGTGTAATGGTTCTCACCCCGCAGCCTAAAAAGAGTCTGTCTAGATGGGGAGCAAGGTTAAAGGTTTGTGCCAGCAAAGGTTTAGGCTGGGTATTAGGAAACATTTGTTTCCTGAAAGACTGATCAGGCATCTGAAGAAGCTGCTTAGGCAGGTGGTGGAGTCGTTACCCCTAGCAGGTGCTCAAGAAATGTGTGAACATAGCACTTGGGGACATGGTTTAATGACCACGATGGTGTAAGGTTGGTGCTTGGATTTGATGATCTTAATGGGGGTTTTCCCCCAGTCTTAATGATTCTGTGATTCTATCACCACTTTCACTACTGGTTATAAGGTCAGCACACAACTCAGCTGTGGCTCAGATATGAGGAACCCAACAGAGACTGGTTTCTTTCAGTGTCTATATCATAACCAATACCAAAAAAATACAGACAGGCTGGAGGAAAGGCTATGAGGAAAGGCTGAGAGAACTGCATTTGTTAGGCTGTGAGAAGAGGTGACTAAGAAGAGACCTTATTACCATGGACCAAGTACATCAAGGGTGGCTACCGGAATGATGGAGACTCCCTTTTTACAGGGAGTTACATGACAAAGAGAAGAGGCAATGGGTACAAGTTACTCATGGGGAAAATGCAGCTATACCATCACACAGAAAGGTTGGACCAGATGATCCTGGGGATCTCTTTCAACCTGCCCTTCTATGATTCCATGTCAGTGCAATATAAATGTGTCTGTAATACAATAAAATAGGTTTGGTTCATTTTGTTCAAAGTGAGGATTCTTGTAAAGGTACAGGCAGGAAGAAGAATAGTTCATCAGCCTGAGTATACCATAAAAATCCACTTCAAATACATATAAATAGCAATGCTGAAATAATCCCTGAAGTGTCTGTAATTTATTGAGAACACCCTGAGTATCACCATCACTATGGGCAGGGAGAGATAAGTGGATTAGTTCTGGATAGGAGCATCTGAACTTATACTTCACTGCTCAACTTCATACCTACTGAATTTGAGTCTATCATCATGTTGTAGGGCTCAGCTAGCTAAATTTTGCTATGGTTTAACCTGTCCAAGAGATTAGAGGTGAAAAACAACTTGCAGGGGGATACAGATGTTCTTTCTTTGATAGAGAGGGAGAACTTCTTCTAATCTCCTGGTAATATTACAGCTGTTCCTATCTATTTGTTTCTAACAACCAAGAAACACTGCTTAATTTGGCATGGCCAGGGTGCTGACTCTCCCATTACTTGGTTTTGTTCTGCCTGTCTCTGTTTATCTGCATGCCCCTAGTAACTGTGACATGTGTTCCAACAGTGTAGGCAGTTTTGTTTTCTGCTTTTTCACTAAACAAAGCAGGTGACAGGCTGCCTCCATCAGCATTGTTCTCTAGCAGGATTGAATGCAGATATGAGGCTGACTTGGTGTCCTGCATTGCTTGATACCCATTTTCTACCAACCATTTCAATGCCTGATTAAAGGTTTATTGTTTAGACTTTTTTTTTCCCCTTCTTATTTTTATTCTTTTTCCTTCTTTTTTTTTTTTTTTCCTTCATGTTAAAAATGCTGTGTGGCAATTCAGCAAGATCTGGACAGCCTGGAGAGCTGGGAAAAGTGAACCTAATGAGGTTCAACAGTAGATATAGAGTGAGTCCTGAGGAGGAATAACTGCATGCACCAGTACAGGTTAGAGTTTGACCTGCTGGAAAGCAGCTCCAAGGGGAATAGCTATGGAGACCCAGTGGATGGTAAGTAGACCATGAAAGAGCAATGCGCTCTTGTGGCAGAGAAGGCCAGTGGTATCCTAGGCTCCAGGAAGAAAATGTGCCCAGCAGATCAAGGGAGATTCTCCTTCCCTCTTCTCTGCCCTGGTGACACCACAACTGGAATACCATGTCCAGTTCTGGACTCCCCAGTTTAAGAGGGACAGGATATACTACAGAGTCTATGAAGATGATGAAAGGACAAGAACATCTGCCTGATGAGGAAAGTTGAAAGACCTGGGGTTGTTTAGTCTGGATTTCTCAGAAGACTGAGAGCAGACCTTATTGATGTCTATAAATATCTTAAGGGTCAGTGTCAAGAAGGGAAGGCCAATCTCTTTTCACTGGTGCCAGTGATAGAACGAAGGAAACGGACACAAACTGGAATCCAGGAAGTTCCACCTCAACTTGACAAAAATTTCATTGCCATGAGGGTGCTGAAGCACTGGAACAGGCTGTCCAGAGACATTGTTGTGGAGTCTCCTCCTCTGGAGACTTTCAAGACCTGTCTAGACATATTTATGTATGGCCTGCCCTAGATGATCCTGCTTTGGCAGTGGGGTTGAACTTGATTTCCAGAGATCCTTTCCAGCTCTTACTATTCTATGACTCTATGATACATACTGAATTTAGGCCTATTGTCAACTATTACTATGTTGCAGATATGATATCTACAGAAAAATGTCTGTGCTCAGTCTCCACTTTTGTGCCCTCATCTTCTTGTAATGCTCTCTCTTAACAACAAGAGGTAATTGTCTTCACCCCAAAAAAAAAAAAAAGAAAAAAAAATCTACCTAACTGGATCCAGAACAATTTTACTTTGCCACCAGACAGACCCTTTTCATTTGTTTTGTTTTATATCTTTACTCTATTTCTTCTCTTTTCAAATACTGGGAACAGCTTTTCTTCACTGTGGTGTCTGCAAACTCCCCTTCTGCTTATTGTGAAGTATGTCTTTGATTTTTGAATATTTTTTTCCTTCTTGTTCCTTGTCTATATTATGGAAGTCTCTGTAATGTCAGGTTATCACTCACTGGCTGGGTTAGATTTATTTTCTGAACTGGGAAATGCTGAAAGTTGGCTCAAGATTCTAAACCAAGACATTTTTTATTTTGAGTCACCTGGTCACTTATGCTACATCAGCTACAAACATAGCCAGTGACCAGATTTGAAGGAAACAGAATGTTTGTCTCCTGACCCAACCCTGTACATGGAGACATAAATAAGGTGTGCAGCACAGTGTGGAGCAGTGCCGGGAGAACAGCTGGCAATGGCACTCAACGGGCACCATCAAGTTCAAGATGTCCCACTGACATGAGCTTTCCACAAAGGCAAATACCCACTGGCTACCAAACCAGTATCAGTGCCTACCAGTTGCACACTAGGAGATCCCTTGTGCAGAAGCCCTTCCCAAGCCAGTTCTCCTTCACAAGCACCTCTTCCTGCTCAAAAGTCCCAGCAGGATGGTTTGGGGCACATGGGCCCAACACATACCAAGCGCTGCCACAAAAAGGTTGCTATTGTAGAACTCAAACTAAGGATAGTTTTGAGCTCTTCTGTCTCTCTGCTTTCTCCTAGCATCTACTTGTTTTCAACCACACTTTGTTCACTTTCATGCAAAGTGTTCCAAATGCTTTAATAGTTTCATTGTCAGCCTTTTTTAAGTTGATTGGAAACTGGAAAACACTGAGTGCTTCGGAACCTGCGGTTGTCAGAAATTAGGGCACATCCTGGCAGTCTTCCTTTTGGCTGGTCTATTGAGTCAGCAAATACCCTCTGCTTGCAGATTTCCATGCTGTTTCAGTTCTGGATGGGCTTTTAAATGCTGTGTACTCTGAAACTACTTAGAGCACTAGGTACAGCATATTCTATGCATATCTGATAGGCCTGCAGTTTAGGTATTTCTGATGACTCGTAAGCTAGCCCACAAGGAGAAAGTTTCTTGAACCTGCAAGGTTATTGCTAGCTACTGCTTACTGTCTGAGAACAGGCTGAATGTTTTACATCCTCCCATAGTTTCATAGAATAATGGAATTGTGGAGGCTAGAAAAGACCTTCGAGATGCAGTCCAACTGCTCACCTAGAGTTTACAATCCCACCACTACTGCTAAGCCACTACCACTAAACCATGTCCCTCAGCAAAACATCCATGCCTCTTTGAAATATCTCCAGGGATGGTGAGTCTACCACCTCCCTGGGTAGCCTGTTCCAAAGCAGGCTACCTTTTCTGTGAAGGCATTTTCTGAACATCCAACCTGAAACTCACCTGACACAACTTGAGGCTGTTTCCTCGTGACTGGTCCCTTGTTGCATGTGAGAAGAAACTGATCCCCACCTTGCTCCCACCTCCTTCTCAAAGGTAGTTGTAGTGAGCAATAAGGTCTCCCTCAGCCTCTTCTTCTCCAGATTAAACAACCCCAGTTACCTCAGCCATGCCTCACTACACTTGTGTTCAGGGCCCTTCACTGCTCTTCTTTGGACATGCTGCAGCACATCAGTATCTTCTTGTTGTGAGGAAGAAGAAAGTTCACTTTTTTATTTTGCTGGGTAGTAACAAGATGGTGTATTTTTTCATTCAGATGAGTGACAGGGGGAGTTGTTGCTGTGAGCCTTGACTTTCTGTGCAATACTGGTTACTGTAAACAATTCAGCATCATACACACTTTGTGTTTACTTGCTGACACTTAGATCTGTGAACTGTTAACACTCTGAACTCGATGGCATTAGCACCTGGCAGAGGGTTGAGAATACAGACATTTTTTAATGCTGTGTGAACCTACTCAAATTTTTAGGTGCTGAAATGTAAATATTTCTCCTTCATAGATTTCAAGTGCATTTCTGCAGGCAAAGGCTTCTGAAGGCCAAAACATTGCTCTTCTGGTTAAATGGGGATGTTTAGGTAATCATGAGCTTTCCAAGGCTGAGCTTGTTTGCATTTCCAAGCTGTATGTCAAGCTGTATGTAAGCCAGAATAGATGGATCTTGTTGAGAGAGCTGAATGAGTGGCTATGGTACCCATTGTTAGTTACCACCCTGTGGAGAGTCACCACATATGTAATGCATTAGTATGTGAAGACCTTCTTGTGGAATTTGGTGACTTATTTGAACTTCATTGTTGAAGAGCTTGTGTATTACTGTCAAATGGAGATTAACACTCATTTGGTAAATTCAAGCATGCACTTTAGCTGCAGCTTACTGCTGTTCACAGTACGAAAAGAATCCAGCGATTTACTCTTCTGTGTCCTGCTCCTTTTTGTAAAGAAACATAGAACGAGAGGGGTTGGAAGGGACCTCTGGAGATTGTCCAGTCCAACAGCCCTGACAAAGCAGGATCACCAAGGGCAGGCCACACAGGAAATTGTTCAGGTGGGTTTGGAAAGTCTCTGGAGAAGACTTTACAACCTTTATGGGCAGCCTGCTCCAGGGCTCTGGTACCCTCACAGCAAAGAAGTTTCTCCCCACACTGAGGTGGAACTTCCTAAGTTCCTGTTAGTACCCATTGTCCCTTGTCCTATCACCGGGCACCACTGAAAAGAGGCTGGTCCCATCTTTTTGACACCCACAATTAAGGTATTCACAATCATCATCATATCACAGATTCACAGACTGTGTTGGGTTGGAAAGGAGCCTTAAAGATCATCTTGTCCAACTCCCCTGCAGATCCCTGTCAGCCTTCTCCCCTCCAAGCTAAACAGCCTCAGGCATCTCAGCCTTTCTTCATCAGACAGTTGTTCCAGTCTGTTCATCATCCTTGTCTATCAGACTCTGTCCAGTAAATTCCTGTCCCTCTTGAACTGAGGAGCCCAGCAATGGACACAATACCCCAGGTGAGGCCTCACTAAGGCAGAGTATAAAGGGACAGGAGAATCTCTTCTAACCTGCAGGTCACACTCTTCTTAATGCACCCCAGGATACCCTTTGCCTTCCTGTGCCAAAGGGCACATTGCTGTCTCATGGATAACTTATCACCCATCAGGACTCCAAAGTCCTTCTCCATGGAGCTGCTTTTGAGCAGGTCAACATCTAATCTCTCCCCTTACAGAACAGAAGTATGTGATGTTACTGACCTATGTTTAACAGAAACCAGTAAAACCATGAAGTTATTATTTTGTGGAGGTTTGGGGTTTATCAATATATTCTCTTGAAAAAAAACAAGTAAAGCTTTTCCTTGTTCAGTTTGCAGAGTTTCTAATGCAACTGTAAGACTCACAATGATTTCTTTGCATTGAAGAGTAACTATTTCCTGTACTAATCTTAGATATAATAATATGTTAATGAAATTAGATAAAGAGTTTGAAATCTATCCTTCCCCTTGCATGGTCAGACAAACCAGACTCAAGAAATGCGATAGTTAAAACTAAATTCTCAACTTGATATTATTTCCAGCAACAACAATGGCATTTGGGATTATTCTGAATGCTTCCAGGGGGTCAGTGTAGATAAGTAACTCAAAATTCATTTTATACAGTCTGAAAAGTTTATAGAAACTTCTTATGCTTGTATAATTGAGTTGCAAATCTTGTGAGAACAGGCTTGTTTTCTGACTGCATCTAGCATACACCACATCTCCTACATGTCTGCGCTTTCCGAAATGTTAATCTCCAATTACTGAGAATAAGTCAACAACATTTGCCATCATACATAATGCTTGTTCTGGTCAGATGTGACATTCATGCTATCTTTATAAATGGCATCTCCAGAGCACAGGCATGGAATGAAGATTTGAAATGCAATAACCTTTTATGCTTCTTGACTTAATATCTTTTAATATTCTGTGTGGCACATAAAGCCAGGTTTCAGGTGACAAATTTTAATCAACTGATCAATGATCTGGTACCCCAGCAAAAGAAGGACATTGAATTGCTGGAGCGGGTGCAGAGGAGGACCATGAAGACAATCAAAGGCTGGAGCACCTCCCATATTGGAACAGGATGACAGAGTTGGGACTGAGTTGAGTTCAACCTGGGGAAGTGAAGGCTTTGGGGAGACTTCGCAGCAGCCTTCTGGTACCTGAAAGGGTCTACAGGAGACCTGGGGAGGAGCTTTTAGCAAAGCCTTCTACTGATAGCACAAGGGGGAATGAATGAGGGGTTGGATCTAGACAATCTTAAAGGGCCCTTCCAACCTAAAACATTTTATGAATCTACGAATGTGGTAATCAAAATTTGGGTTTTATTCACATACCAAAGAATCAAGTGTTATATTCAACTTCCAACTCTCAATTCCCATCAGCCTCTCCTGTTGTGTTGTTAAGCTCCCATGTTTCCCTTCTGTTTTCACATCTTATTGTTTTGTATCCAAGCACTTAGCACAAATTCATTTCTTCAAACTCACATATCAATAAAGCTAATCATACCTCCATCTTCCAATGACACAGCTCCTTTTTTTTTTGTGCTACCAGGCCTCTATTGATGCACAAATGCTATGCTGCAGGCTAAGCAGCCTTCAATATCTGAGCCTCTCATGGGTATCATCCCAAATCTCCCAATATATTTTAACTGAGATACTTTTACAATGGGCAGAGGAACCTGCCAGGGCCCTGCTATATCAGAGAGGTTTCTGCTCATGATTGGGCAGCACTGTGTTGCCTGTGCTTCTAATAGAGCTCATGTGTGTGTGTGTGTGTGTGCATGTGTGTGTATACAGACATAGAGAGAGAGAGGGAAAGACAGAATAGGGACAGAAGCAGGGTGTAGCTGGGATGAAGAAAGAGAGAGAAGGTACATTTTGTGCAAACACATAGGGTTGGAGAGGACCCTTGAAGGTAATCTTGTCCAACCCCCTGCAGTGATCCAGGACAACTTCAACTAGATCAGGTTGCTCAGTGTCCAATCAAATTTGATCTTGAACGTCTCCATGGATGGGCCCTCTACCACGTCTCTGGGTAACCAGTATTTCAGTTCCCTCATAGTAAAGAACATAGTAAATCAGCCTGTTCTAATTTCAAACCATTGTCCTATGTTGTATCACGACAAGCCCTTCTAAACAGTCTCTCTCCAGATTTCCTGTAGGTCCCTTCCAGATATTGAAATTCTGATGTAAGGTCTCCCTACACCCTTCTCTTCTCCATACTCACCTCTCTCATCCTGTCTTTGTAGGAGTGGTCCTCTGATCATCTTCATGGTCCTCCTCACAGATGGCTCCACCATGTCAGTCTCATTCCTTTTATGAGGACTCCAGAGCTCAGGAACAGTATCCCAGGTGAGGTCTTATCAGGTAAGATTGTTTCAGCATCTGCACTTATTGAGGCCAAGATATTGGTAGTTTTACTGGAGGTGGTGTAGGTGGAACCTGTTTAAAATGAGTTACAGAGAAAGTTTGTGCCTAGGGATTTGTTGCTTTGGTTTGTGTGGATTGTCCCCGGCAGCAGGCACATCCACGTGTGCTGTGGTGTTCCCTCAGAATCAAAGTGATGGTGACTTCTGGAATTTTTCAGCTGTGGGTTTAGATTGCAAAGACCACAGTGAAGGAGGCTGGTGCAAATCAGGAGGATAGACAGAACAGACCTTAGGGGGGGAAAAAAATTTAAAAAAATAATCAGAAAACTTTTTTTCTTCAGCTCACAGTTAATATTTGAATTTTATTTGAACTAAGAACACTTTCCAGGAAGAAGGGAGTTAGATAACTTGAATATAAAAAGTATTTTTGTTTCTATGAATTATAAGTAGTATTTTCTTCTCTTGATATTAGTTGTTTAAGTCACCAAGAAAGATGCAGTTTGCAGGGACTGAGTTTGTCCAGGAAATGAGATATTCCCTATGCTGAATCTACAAGAACTACTGACTAATCTAGGCGTTGTTTTTGTTACATAAGAGGAAAAATTCCTTCACAAAAGGTTGTTCTCTAAATCTTTTGTGTCCTGCTAAGTGAACGTAGTTTGGTGTAAAGGGTCAGATTGGGGTTTGTCAGCTGAGGTAAGTTAGAAGAACTTGCATATTTTCTAAAGAACAAGTAAAGGAAGTAGATGATGACTCCACTGCTTAAAATCTTTATTGATTTTACAAGGCTAATTTTTTTTTCCTGTTTAAAGATAAGTGTAACGTGTGGAAAGTCACAAAGGAAATAGAGTGATAAGAAGGCATTTTTACAAGGTGGACTCTTTTATTCCCTCTGCTGACAAGAGACCTGAGCAATACTATTTACAATATTATAATGGGTCTTCCAGTGTTATTTTAAAGAGCTTTAAGGGATGAAAGGGATCTGCTAGAGAAAAAGTATTAGAATTGCCAAATAGGAAACACATGCCTTGACTTTGCAGGGAAGCAAAGCCTTTCTATTTATTTTAAAGAGAAATTAAATATTCCAGGTGTGTCATGGCTGTAGCATTAGACTTAAGACACTAATTATCAGCTCTTGATCACACTGACTTGTGCATACAGTTCCCAGTTCACAGAATCACAGAATGGTAGGGAACACCTTCCAGTACACCAGGTTCCTCAAGGCCCTGCCCAGCCTGGCCTTGAACACTCCCAGGGAGGGAGCATCCACAACCTCCCTGAGCAATTTGTTCCAGTGTCTCATTACTCTCACTCTAAAGAATTTCTTCCTAATACCCAGTCAATCTACCCTTCTCAAGCTTAAAGCCATTCCCTCTCATCCTATCACTACAAACGCTTGTAAAAAAGTCCCTCCCTAGCTTTCCTGTAGGCACCCTTAGGTACTGAAAGGCTGCTGTAAAGTCACCTTGGAGCCTTCTCTTCTCCAGGCTGAACAGCTCCAACTCTCTCAGTCTGTCTCCATAGGGGATGTTCTTCAGCCCTCTGATCATCTCTGTGGCCTCCTCTGAACCCACTACAGCTGGCCCATGTTCATCCTGTGCTGTGTGCCCAGAACTGGATGCAATAGTCCAGGTGGGGTCCCATCAAAGCAGAGCAGAGGAGCAGAGCCATCTTGCTCCTTCTGCTGGTCACACTTCTTTTGACACAGCCCAGGACAGAGTTACCTTCTGAGCTGCCAGCAGCCGTTAGTAGCTCACATTAAGCTTTTCATCTGTGGACATCCCCAAGTCTTTTTTTCTCAAATGTATCACCAGTAATGCAAAGAACCCTTACATTCCTGGGATATACAGATATTCATGCATGACCTGAACAAAAATTAAAATTTTTTTTTTTTCCTGGGATTTAGGATTGCATAAGTAAGAAAATTATTAGGTCCTTTGAGGGGCATGCAGTGATGCAGAAAGGAATTACAGAAGTGAAATTTGCAGAAAGAAATAACAGAAGTGAAATCTCTGGAGGTACCTGAACAGAAAATTGGTATGAGAACTGGTGTGTAGGATCCTGAGGGTATGTCTGTGCCACTAAACAAAAGTACATAAGGAGTGAGATCTTGGGCTTTCCTTGTCCCTGCTGCTTTCTGAGTTAGCTCAGCTCCTGGCTCCCCTTCAAAGTATTCCAAATATTTCTTTCCAAGACAAACCTGCCATAGGAGGGGCAATTTTCTGGCCTTGAGGCCAAAGATTGTCTCTTGGGTAGCTTTTATGTAGTTGCATTAACATAACCCAAATGACCAGTGCACTCAGTTATGTCCTCTTATTTATCCCTGACCAAGGAATCACTTAAATTCCTACCTAGCTTTAGGCATGGGCTTCAGCCACAGAATCACAGAACAGTATGGGTTGGATGGCATCTCTGGAGATGGAGTCCCATCTGCCAAAGTAGTTTCACAGTATCACGAAGGTTGGAAGAGACCTCAAAGATCATCAAGTCCAACCCATTACCACAGACCTCAAGACTAGACCATGGCACCAAAAACTACATCCAAATGTGCCTTGAACCCCTCCAGGGACGCTGACTCCACCACCTCCCTGGGCAGCCCATTCCAGTAGCCAATGACTCTCTCAGTCAAGAACTTTCTCCTCACCTCCAGCCTAAACTTCCCCTGGTGCAGCTTGAGACTGTGTCCTCTTGTTCTGGTGCTGGTTGCCTGAGAGAAGAAGGTAACCTCTCCCTGGCTACAACCACCCTTCAGGGAGTTGTAGACAGCAAGAAGGTCTCCCCTGAGCCTCCTCTTCTGCAGGCTAAACAATCCCAGCTCCCTCAGCCTCTCTTCACAGGGCTGTGCTCGAGGCCTCTCCCCAGCCTCGTTGCCCTTCTCTGGACACGCTCAAGCACCTCAATGTCCTTCTTAAATTGAGGTGCCCAGAACCTCATCTAGAGAAGGTCACACAGAAATGCATCCAGGCAGGTTTTGAATGTCTCCAGAGATGGAGATTCCACTACCTCTCTGGACAGCCTGTTCCAGTGCTCTGACAATCTTAAAGATGATCCTCCTCACATTTACATGGAACTTCTTACATTTGGATTTGTGCACATTACCCCTTGTCCTGACACTGGGCATCACTGTAAAAAAAAGAGATTGGTCCCATCCTCTTGACACCTGCCCTCTAAATATTGATGAGATCGCCCCTCAGTCCGCTCTTTTCCAGACTGAAAAGCAGCCCCAGCTCTCTCAGTGTTTGCTCCTGAGAGATATTCCTGCCCACTCAACATCTTTGCAGTCCTTTGCTGTACCCTCTTCAGCAAGTCCCTGTCCTTCTTGAACTGAGGAGGCCAGAACTAGACTCCTGAAGCTTTTTGCATATATCATAAAAAAATTTCTTCATATAACCTGGAATTGACATGTTAAATGTACCTTTTAGGTGCTACATTTGAATGAAATCTGAAGCCAGGGGTTCTATGCAGAGTTAAAGGAAAGCAGATGTTATTTTGGTAAATGAATATCATTGTTTACACTTTTCTCTGAAGTACAGAACATTGACTGGTATAAGAGAAAGATACTATGATATATAGATCCTTGGTTTGTTTGGCTAGAAAATTCCTTTGCCGCTAAGGAAACTGTCCTGCTGCCTTGCAGGCTTAAGGAATGTGATCATAGAATCACAGAACTGTTGAGTTGGAAGAGACCTTTGAGATCATTAGGTACAACTGCTCGACTAGACCTCACAATTCCACCACTACAGCTAAGACACTGCCACTAAACCATGGGTGTCCCGCAGCACCACATCCACATGCCTTTGAAATACCTCCGGAAGTGGTGGCTCCAACACCTCCCTGGGCACCTGTCCCAGTGTTTGATAACCCTTCCTGTGAAGAAATTATTCCCAGTATCCAATATGAACCTTTCCTGGAACAATTTGGGGGCAATAACTGCACACCTGAAGGATGCCCAAGGGCTCAGGTCCAGCCAACATGGATTCAGGCAGGGCAGATCCTGCCTCTCCAACCTGATCTCCTTCTATGATCGGGTGACCCACCTGGTGGATGTGGGGAGGCCTGTGGATGTGGTCTACCTGGACTTCAGCAGGGCCTTTGACACTGTCCCCCACAGCAAACTGCTGGCTAAGTTGTCAGCTCGTGGCTTGGATGCCAACACTCTGCGCTGGGTTAGGAACTGGCTGGAGGGCCGAGCCCAGAGAGTGGTGGTGAATGGTGCCACATCCAGCTGGAGGCCAGTCACTAGTGGAGTGCCCCAGGGATCAGTGCTGGGCCCCATCCTCTTTAACATCTTCATTGATGATCTGGACGAGGGCATTGAGTCAGTCATCAGCAAGTTCGCAGATGACACCAAGCTGGGGGCTGATGTTGCTGGGTTGGAGGGCAGAAGGGCTCTGCAGCAGGACCTCGACCGCCTGGACAGATGGGCAGAGTCCAACGGGATGGCATTCAACAAGTCCAAGTGCCGGGTGCTGCACTTTGGCCACAACAACCCCATGCAGAGCTACAGGCTGGGGTCGGAGTGGCTGGAGAGCAGCCAAACAGAGAGAGATCTGGGGGTGCTGATTGACACCCGCCTGAACATGAGCCAGCAGTGTGCCCAGGTGGCCAAGAAGGCCAATGGCATCCTGGCCTGCATCAGGAATAGTGTGGCCAGCAGGAGCAGGGAGGTCATTCTCCCCTTGTACTCTGCACTGGTCAGGCCACACCTCGAGTACTGTGTCCAGTTCTGGGCCCCTCAATTTAGGAAGGACATTGAGGTGCTTGAACGTGTCCAGAGAAGGGCAACGAGGCTGGTGAGAGGCCTGGAGCACAAGCCCTATGAGGAGAGGCTGAGGGAGCTGGGACTGTTTAGCCTGGAGAAGAGGAGGCTCAGGGGGGACCTTATTGCTGTCTACAACTACCTGAAGGGTGGTTGTGGCCAGGAGGAGGTTACCTTCTTCTCTCAGGCAACCAGTGACAGAACAAGAGGACACAGTCTCAGGCTGCGCCAAGGCAAGTTTAGGCTGGAGGTGAGGAGGAAGTTCTTCACTGAGAGAGTAATTTGTCACTGGAATGGGCTGCCCAGGGAGGTGGTGGAGTCACCGTCCCTGGAGGCGTTCAAGGCACGTTTGGACATGGCACTTAGTGCCATGGTCTAGTCTTGAGGGCTGTGGTGATGGGTTGGACTTGATGATCTCTGAGGTCTCTTCCAACCCTTGCGATACTGTGATACTGTGATACTGTAATTTGGCATAACTTCCTTGCTCATTGCATGTGAGAGGAGACCAACTCCCACCTCACTCCAGCCTCCTTTAAGGCAGTTGTAGAGAGCAACAAGGTCTCTTACAGATCAAGGGTGGAAGGGTCCTCAAGGATCATCTAGTTTCAACCCTCTGCCATAGGCAGGGACACCTCCCACTAGTACAGCTCACTCAAGGCCTCGTCCAACCTGACCTTGAACACCTCCAGGAAGGTAGCAGCCACAACCCCCCTGGGCAACCTGTGCCAGTGCCTCTCTGCCCTCACTGCAAAGAACTTCCTCCTGACATCCAGTCTAAATCTCCCCTCTGCCAGTTTAAACTCATTACCCCTTGTCCTGTCATTGCAAGATCTTGTCAATAGTCCCTCCCCAGCCTTCCTGTAGGCCCCCTTCAGATACTGGAAGGCTGCTATCAGGTCTCCTCAAAGCCTTCTCTTCTCCAGGCTGAAGAACGTAACTCTCTCAATCTGTCCTCATAGCAGAGCTACTCCAGCCCTCTGATCATCTTCATGGCCCTCCTCTGGACCTGCTCCAACACTCTTCTCCAACACTCTTCTCAACCTTCTCCTCTCCAGACTAAACATCCTCTTTTCCCTCATCCCTTCCTCATCGCACTGTGTTCAGTGTCCCTCACCAGCTTCATTGCTCTTCTCTGGACACGCTCCAGCACCTCAGTGTCCTTCTTGTACTGAGTGGTCCAAAACTGAACCCAGTATTCAAAATGTGGCCTCACCAGTGCTGAGTAGAGGAGGTAAATGTTTAGTGCAAGCTTTCAAGTGGCACTGTGCACTGCTTGGGCATGGAGGGATAGTTGCTAAGTAATATAGCTTTCTAGCTTCAGAAGTGTTATACATGTATTTCCTGAACCTGCCTCCTTTTTAACTTTCAAGTTAAGAGACTTGGAAGTGAAATTGAATCAAGGTCACATTTAAGACAGAGAATACTTGAGGCGAGCAGCTGCTCCAGTTCCGTTACATAGCATGAGGCTGTAGAAAAGAAAGAAAACTTCACAAATTCAAAAATAAAATATTCAGGTTCAGCTTGGTTTGGCTCATTAAAAATATTTGCAGGCTGGTTTCTAATTAAAGCTGGCTTTGATAGATTTATTTCTTTTTTAAAGCTTAAAAATGTTCTATGTGTATGTAGGTATTTACTACACTCTATATGGTTTTCTTAATCCATGAAGAGACTGCAAGCCTGCTAGAGATGGTGATTGTAGCTGAGACCTTTTAGAGCATGTCCATTTTTCAAAGCTCCTGAAACACTGCAAACTATGATGTATGTATAAATCACGATTAACTTGGTTTTGAGCAGTTGAGTAATGCAACCGGTGAAGAGCCAGAATAGATTATTCTCCTTTTTCCCCTCTAACCAGGTTATTTTTATTTCTTTGGAGAGTTTTGTTTATTTTTCTGTGGTTTTTCTTTGCCCAAACTCCAAATGTAAACTGACATATTATTTGGTAATGTTATCAAATATTATTTTCCTAGATTCATAGAATTGTTTGGATTGGAAAGGACCTTAAAGGTTATCTAGTTCCAATATGCCTGCATATGGCAGGGACATCTTCCACTAGACCAGGTTGCTCAAGGGCCTGTACAACCTGGCCTTGAACATCTCCAGGGAGGTGGCATCTGTGATCTCCCTGGGTATTTTGCTAGTCTTGCATTGACATGTGAAATACTGAGATTCCAAGGGAAGGCAGAAGTCTTCTAAAACACTGGAGAAAGCTATGGTTGATACATTCAGGTGGCCAAAAGGTCCAAGAGCATCCTGGTTTCTATCAGAAATAGTGTGGCCAGCACGTTAGGGATGTGATTATCCACATCTGCTTATCACTGGTAAGGCCACACCAGGGACTCTCACTACAAGAAAGACATTGTGGTGCTGGAGAATGTCAAGAGATTGACAAAGCTGGTGAAGAGCCTTGAACACAACTCTTACAAGGAGCAGGTGAGGGAATTTAGATTCTTTAATCTGGAGAAGAGGAGGCTTAGGGCAGACCTCATTTTGCAACTGCTTCAAAGGAGGCTGGAGTGAGGTGGGGGTCAGTCTCTTTTCCCATGCGACAAGTGACAGGACAAGAGGAAACAACCTAAACTTGTGTCAGGTGAGGTTAAGGTTGGCTATTAGGAACAATGTCTTCACAGAAAGCGTTGTCATGCATTGGAACAGGCTGCCCAGGGAGGTGGTGGAGTCACCATCCCTGGAGGTGTTTCAAATACATGTGGATGTGGTGCTGAGGGACATGGTTTAGTGGCAGTGGCTTAGTAGTAGTGATGGGATCGTGACATCTAGGTGAGCAGTTGGAGGCGGTAATCTCAAAGGTCTCTTCCAACCTCAACAGTTCTGTGATTCCATGTGTTTTAAAACACAGAGTGGTTTATGCTTCAGGTGGGACATTATCTGCCCCTGCCACAGAAGCAATAGTTGAAATAGGAAGATTTTGGATTCTAGGAAGTTGTACTAAATTCATTACGTGACCAGTTGGATGGATCAAAGACGAAAGACATGCAACAATAGCTGTCGGCGCAGCTGGGCTGCCGCGCAGCAGCAGACATTAAGCATTAATGGAGCTTGTAAAATAAGAATTAGAGGTGCCAAGATGTTAAAAATATAAATTAAGATGTTATTTTAAGATACTTTCTGCATTCTGTTAATGTCCAAAATAATGAATTAGCAGCCTGTTTAATGGCAAGGACATAAAGTGATTTGTAATAAAAACTCAGCTAAAACATGCTCAGCTGGGCCACGGATATTTTATAGGAGTCTTGGTGATTGAATGTTATTGCACCATTTTGCACCATTTCTGGAAGGTAGGGAGCTAAACACAGAATGCATCTAAAAAGAGCTTTTAGACCCTACAAATCAGTATTTGACCCTTAAAACAAAGTTTTAGGCCTTACAAATGAGGTTTTGGTAACTAGGGATGTGAGTCTGTCTCTATAAATTACTATCTGGACTCTGAAAAGCAACATTTGGAATGTAGAGGTTATGTTTTTGTATAGTGAGTTGTGGCTTTGTAGCCTAAGAATGAGGGAAATGAGGTTCTGTCCCCTGTCATAAGGGATTTGGAACCTGTAAAGGCAGTTTTGGATCCCAATAATGCAAGGAATCTTCGTCTCTAAAGTCATTTGAAGACCATCTGGATGCCATCCTGTGCAACGTGCTCTAGGTCAGCCTGCTCTGGTTGGACTAGATGATCTCCACAAGCTGCTCCCAACCCCTATTATTCCATCATACCTTGACCCTCAGAAGTCATCTTCTCCGGCCCCCAACATGTTCATAGCAGAGGCAGGAGCATTAACACACCTAAATATCATCATTTTGGATGCTGTCTGAGTCTCTTCTGAAAAAAAATTGCTCTTTTCTGAGGAGAATGGAGTTGATAGAGGCTCCTTTCCATAGTAGCTTCATCCCCATGGCAGGCCAGGGGCTACCCAGAGCAGAAACCATGACAGTGTCAAGACTTCTCTTGAGAGTCACTTCATCATCCTCATAGCCTCCATTGGATTCTCTCTAGTATTTATCTGTCTCTCTTGAAATGGGGAGCCCAGAACTGGGCACAATACTCCCGATGTGATCTCATTTTGTCATATGGGCCATGTCATAGAACAGTAGGGGTTGGAAGGGATCTCAAGGGAGATTGAGTCCAACTCCACTACCAAAGCAGGATCACCTATGGCAGGTGACACAGGAACATGTCCAGGTGGGTCTTGAAAATCTCTAGAGAAGGAGAGTCCACAACGTATCTGTTTCCAGCATCCTTAAAGTTTTTCCTCATGTTCACACCCTCATAGACACATCTAGGCCATCAAGACAAAGTGTTGGTATGCACAGCCAGCCAAACATCATCCACGTGCAAGCTACAAAGGTGGCTGAAGACCACAATTCCATCCAATGTTTGCATACCATAGAATCATATAATCATAGAATGGTAAGGTTGGAAGGGACCTCAAGGATCATCTAGTTCCAACCTCCTGCCATAGGCAGGGACACCTCCCACTAGTACAGGTTACTCAAGCCCCAACTCTCTCAGCCTGTCCTCATAGCAGAGCTGCTCCAGCCCTCTGATCATCCTCATGGCCCTCCTCTGGACCTGCTTCAACACTTCCATGTCCTTCCTGTGCTGAGGGTTCCAGAACTGCACACAGTACTCCAGGTGGGGTCTGACAAGAGCAGAGTAAAGGGGCAGAATCCCCTCCCTTGCCCTGCTGCCCACGCTGCTCTTGATGCAGCCCAGCACTCTGTTGCTGTCTGGGCTGCATGTGCACACTGCAGGCTCATGTTGAGCTTTTCATCAACCCAGACTCCAAGGTCTTTTTCCTCAGGGCTGCTCTCCAGCTGTTCACCACCCATGGTGATGTGGCTGTCATAAACCTGGGGCAGCCAAATAGAGAAACCAGACTGCAGGCTCCAAAGTCACTTCTGAGAGACTTATGCAAAAATGAGCATGGGAATACCCAAGCTAGTAAGCTCATAATGAAATGCTGAGTAGGAAGACTCCTCTGCCAAATTTTTAAGATTTCATGGAGAAAAATGGTCTAACTTCTGTGACACTGTCCAGGCATAGTTCATACTCTATAGATATATATAGATATACCTGTGCTAGTGGAAGGTGTCCCTGCCTATGGTATGGGGTTGGAACTAGATGACCGTTGAGGTCCCTTCCAACCTTACCATTCTATGATTCTATGATTTAGATCATTCTGTGAAAGATAAATAATTTAAATCAATCCTCCCAAAAGTTACCTAATGAATTTATCTTTTCAAAATCTTTGCAGAACCTTCTTGGGTCTTTGAACCTCTCTTTAGCCATCTAACAAAGCAAAAACATCAACAGAGATAATAAAAGGATTTGGTGAAACCCTAAAGAACTTTTTCTACAATTGCTGATAGGAGAGTAGGCTTGAAACTTGAAATGCACCAAAAAAAATGTTTTCCTTGCAGCACTCTGTAAAACAAATGAACAGAAGAAGACAGGGACATGAATCCCCTGTCAGTGTACTCAGGTGGCCAAGAAGGAAAGGCATATCCTGGCTTTGATCAGGAGCAGTATGGTCAGCAGGACTAGAGAAGTGATTGTGTCCCTGTGCCCCACCACTTTTGAGGCTATGCCTCAAATACTGAGTTCAGTTTTGGACCTTGGACCTCTCACTATAAGAAGGACATTAGGGGTTGGATCATGTAACAAAGCTGGTGAACAGTCTGGAGAAAAGATTTTATGGGGAGCAGCTGATGGAGCTGGGGTTGTTTAGTCTGGAGAAGAGGAGGTTGAGGAGAGACCTCATTGCTTTCTACAACTCTCTGCATGGAGGTAGGAATGAGGTGGGGATCAGTCTCTTTTCCCTAGTATCAGGTGATAGAACAAGTGGAAATTACCTGAAATTGTGGCAGGGAAGGTTTAGGCTGCAGATTAGGAAAAATTTCTTTGATGAAAGAGTGGTCAGGCATTGGGACAGGTTGCTCAGGTTGATGGGGGAGTCACCATCCCTGGATGCATTCAGGAAATCTGTGATTGTGGCCGTGGCACTCTGGGACATGGTTTAATGGCCATGGTGGTGTTAGGGTGATAGACTTGATGATCCTAGAGGTCTTTTCCAACTGAAGAAATGCTGTTATTCTTTGATAATTGGAGTGCTAGTCTGTCTCTGCCTGCCTACAACTCTCATCTGAGGGTTGTAAAACACTTGTCAGGTACCTCTGACAGGCAAACATTTCCAGTTTTATAACCTCAGAATTTGCAACATTTAAAGCATTTCCTGTCTGAAGTATTGGGAAGTACAAGTAAATATTGCCTGATCTGAGGTTAACTGCTCTACTTAGCTGAGGCAAAATGAGCAGGTTTTTTCATGGTCAGAGCAAAACCACAAAAATCCCAAAGCTGCTGTCACATTTTTAATTCATTAGGAGCAACTCATATGTATTCCCAGAGCTACTTTTAATAGCAAGTCTTTTCTAGACTACAGGGGGGTTTGTTCAGAGGTAGAAAATCTAATCCTGGTAAGATGTTTCTGGCTAAATGTTGAAATGATCAGAACAAAACTTCTTCGAGGTGCTGATGAGGGGTCTTGAACACATGTCCTGTGAAAAGTGTCTGAGGGAACTGGGGTTGTTCAGCCTGGGTTATAAGAGACCTCCTTTCTTGGTACAAACTCCCTGAAAGGAGGTTCTAGTGAGGTGGGTATTGATGTCTTCTCCCAGAAAGTGATGGGATGAGAAGAAATAGCCACAAGTTGCACCAGGGGAGGTTTTGCCTGGATATTAGGGAAAAAATTCTTCACCAGAAAGGATCATTTGGCACTGGAACAGACTGCCCATGGAACAGACTGCCCATGGTAACAGACTGCCTGTCGAGTTACCATCCATGAAGGTGTTTTAAAGATGTTTAGGATGAGGAGCTTAGGGACATGGTCTAACTGTTGTGTACAGGGAGGTGTTCTCTTATGGCTGGACTTGATGATCTTAAGGTCTTTTCCAACCAGGTGATTCTATGATTCTGTTCTATGATTCCCTCTACACTGACGGAGAAGAACTTGTTCAGCTTTTGTTTTCTATTTGGGTTCTTGTAGGTTTTTGTTTTGTTTGATTGATTGTTGGGTTTGGAGTTTTTGGTTTGGTTTTGGTTTTTTTCTGTTTCAGAAATGATGCTGGGCTTCCCCACATCTTTTCATACACAGAATTCATGGATCTCTGTGAAGCTTTATGTTTTCCGAGTCTGAATGACAACCTAGACAGTCTTTTTTAATATATTTATGTTTATATGTCTAAAGCACCTATTGACATATTGCTAAACATTCTTTGGAAAGTAGAGAGAGTGTGAAAATAGGTGGGTTTAGAGAAGCAGCAGAAGTATCTCTCTGCAACTGCTCCATCGAAGCCAGAAGAACTTGATCAATTTAAGGCTAGATTTGGCTCATGATTGAATTTTATGTGTCTTTAGAGGCATCACTGTGCATGGCATATGAAACAAAGACAACTGCTGCTTTTCCTTTCAATGTATTCCTTGCTCATCCAGCATTAAGAGATAATAAAAAGCCTGTAGAGATGTGCCTGCACACACATAGATTGCACTGAGTTGGAAGCAACCCTCAAAGGTCATCTTACCCAACCTCCCTGCAGTGAGCAGGGACACCTCCACCTGGATCAGGTTAATCAGGACCCCATCAAGAGTTTCTCCGGGGATGGGGCTTCTACCGCATCTCTGGACATCCCATTCCAGTATTTCACCCCTCTCACACTAAAGAACTTCTTCCTGATGTCCGGTCCAAATCTAACCTCTTCCAGTTTCAAATTATTGACTCTCATCCTATCACTGCAAGCCCTTCTAAACAGTCCCTCCCCAGGTTTCCTGTAGATCCCCTTCAGATATTGAAATGCAACTATAAGGTCTTCCCAGAGCCTTCTCTTCTCCAGGTGGAATAACCCCAGCTCTCCCACCCTGTCCTAATAGGAGAGACATTACAGCCTTCGTGGCCCTATCCATACTTGCACACACACAAAAAGCCTTTTCTTACAAAATTATCACTGCAATTTCACAGATTCAGAAGGTCTGGATAGCTCAGAGAAGTATCTTAGGGTTTAGGTGTTTATCCTAACCAGCTGTGAAATCAGATTGCCCCCACAGTTCAGGGAAAGCTCTCCCCAAAGGAGGCCTGTTTAGGCGGTAGCATCCATGCAGGGAGCTAACTCCCAGTTAGAGCTGTGACTGTGCAGCATCCATTACTTGTGAGTGGAAAGCTTGCCATATGGCTGTTTTGTTTCTAGTAGCTGTAATGTAATTGAATCAATTGCCCTCACATGATATGAGTGTAGTAAATGAACATACATCATTTATTTCTGGGTTTTGAGGCTTGTAAGGAGTGGAGGGCAAAGCCCCTGAGGATAAATCAGTCTAGTTTGTCTTCAAGAAAAATGGGTTGAAGTCTGACCTGTGGTGCAGGCACAAATCAATTCAGTAGTCCTGACAGTCCCACATGGATGCTTTTCTTCATTTGGAAATTATGCTCTGATGAAGGTTCCTGTCAGTCGTTACACAGCTATGATACAAAAAGCAGGCATCTTCTGAAGTGAAGGTCATCTGTAAGTAAAGTGTAAAATTCAAAGATAGCTGAACTAAGCTAGGGAAAGGGATAGAAGTAATTCTCAGAATACTGTCAGGAAGTAAATCATGAGGTGAAAAAAGGGATCAGAGGAGAGGGAGACTGACAAAGCCTGGCTTCACAAGTCATGAATCAACATGTGATGTCCAGCAACTGAAAGACACCATAAGGCAAAGGCATTTGCCTGTCTCCCCACTTTTCGCTTGCAGCAGGACATGGCTATGGTCGGTCCCCAAACCAACAGTACCTTACTCATCCCAATGATTTGCTGCTTCATCTTAGCACCTCTTGGTTAGATTCACAGATTCATAGAACAGTTTGGGTTGGAAGGGACCTTAAAGATCATCCTTTTGCCATAGGCAGTCATTTCTTCCACTAGAGCAGGTCGCTCAAGGCCTTGTCCAACCTGGCCTTGAACACCTCCATGACCTTCCCAGGCTCTCTGTTCCAGCATCTGACTACCCTCACTGCAAAGAGTTTCTTCCTAATATCCAGTCTAAATCTCTCCTATTCCAGCTTCATTCTACTGCCTCTCATCCTATTACAGCAAGCCCTTGTAAAATGTCCCTGCCCAGCTTTTTTGTAGGCCACTTTCAGGTAGATAACTAGGGATTTTTTTTTCTTTTTTTCTTTTTTCTCTGCTCTGGAAGAAGAGTTAGGGATAAAAGTATTGTTCCAAATCCCTCTGGCCAGTCATTGATACTGCTAGCTTTTTTGAGTCTGCTTCAAGCTACACAAATCTTTCCCAGCAAATCCAAACTGGACTTAGCATCACTGTGTCTTCTTTAAGTATAAAGCTGAAAATTTAGACCTGTGGGGGGAAAAAAGGCCAAATCTCAAGGAAAGATGGGACAGTTTTTCACAGAATCACAGAATGCCAGGAAGGGATCCTAAGGATCATCTGGTTCCAACATTTCTAGGTAGTAGTATAGAATCATAGAATCATAGAATGGTAAGGTTGGAAGGGACCTCAAGGATCATCTAGTTCCAACCTCCTGCCATAGGCAGGGACACCTCCCACTAGTACAGCTCACTCAAGGCCTTAGTAGAGTTGAAATGAGATGAGCAAGGAGTCTGTAAAGTGCTTCCCTTGAGAGAAGAGTCCAACATCTAACTGTTCTTATGATGAAACATTTTCTTTTGAAGTCTTTTGGGAGGTGAAGAAATAAACTTCCTAAAAGTGCTTTATCTAAGCTAACCATGTGGGCTTCTGGTGCTATGTAGCATGGGACGAGTTTCTTCCTTCAGGTGTGTATTCATTGGAGTGGGACAATGAGTCTTCTGGTGGTACCCATCTCTTTCTGTTTACAATCAGTCCTGGGTAAGTATCTTCACAGAGCGCCAGCTAACAAATTGCGTTAGCTGCATGAAGCTTGTGGATGCCGATAAAAGAAGTATTCTCTGAAGTTAAAGCTTGACTTGGTGGGATTTGTGTTCTTAAGCTGAGGAGACATTTTTGGGGACTCCAAATTTGGAGCGCATCAGTGGAGACCATTTATCAGCAAATTGTCACCTTGTCAGAGACTTCAGAAAGCGTTTTTCAGACATTTTAGCTATGTTTGTGTCTGTGCAAGATTGTTTCTTGAATTCTGTCTCCTGAAGCAGAAGTTAAATATCACATCTTTCCGAGTTATTATTCGGTCCAACCCTGTTAATCTCTTAATGAACTTGCCTTTTTCATACCAGATTTTGTAAAAATGGGGTTTATTTTTCTCAACTCTGTTTTGCACCTCTATGTTTCAACATGCTTCTCTCATTTCTTTTTTCTTTCCTCTCATGTCTAATTCCTTTCAAATCTTTGAGTTTTGTAGCCCCACGACAGCACAGACAACTATCAGTAGGGCAGAGAAACAACAGAATAATAGAATTGTTTTGGTTGGAAAAGATCTCCAAGATCATCAAGTCCAATCACCATGACCATTAAATCATAGAATCATAGAATGGTAAGGTTGGAAGGGACCTCAAGGGTCATCTAGTTCCAACCCCCTGCCATAGGCAGGGACACCTCCCACTAGTACAGCTCACTCAAGGCCTCATCCTTGAACACCTCCAGGGAGGGAGCATCCACAACCTCCCTGGGTAACCTCTTCCAGTGCCTCACCACCCTCTCTATAAAGAACTTCCTCCTAACATCCAGTCTAAATCTCCCCTCTGCCAGTTTAAACCCATTGCCCCTTGTCCTGTCGTTGCAGGACCTTGTAAATAATCCTTCCCCAGCCTTCCTGTAGGCCCCCTTCACATACTGGAAGGCTACTATCAGGTCCCCTCGAAGCCTCCTCTTCTCCAGGCTGAAGAACCCCAACTCTCTCAACCTGTCCTCATAGGGACATGTACACACACTTCTTGAACACCTCCAGTGATGATGATTCTGCCACCTCCCAGGGCAGCCTGTTCCAATGTCTCACCACTCTTTCATCAAAGAAATTTTTCCTAATATGCAGCCTAAATCTCCCCTACACAATTTCAGGTCATTTTCTCTGGTTTTAAACATAGGTGATACTATAAAACTACACAGTAGAAGACAGAAACAGGAGAAGGCAGAACCATCTCCTCTGCAAATTGGTGGGAAGCTAAGCAGCAAGGTCATCCAAGCTAATATTGGTAGCACAGCCTCTTTGTTGTGCCTTCTTGGTAAATCTATACCTTTATACCATTTCTTACTTCTATTTCTCTATTTCCATTTCCACTAAATTGATTTTTTTCTATTTCTGCTCCTTAGAAACTTAATTCTCTGCCACCAAATACCCTCTTAGAGCAGTCCCTGTACAGACACATTAGATCAGAGTGGAAATACACAGATGCCAAGACATAATACCTGTACTGAAATTTTTTTGTTCCTAACTAGTTTTGGGTAGAAAACGTGGACTTAAACAGATAAAAAATAAGTCCATCACCAACCCATGACAGTAAATGGCACCTCTCAAAATGTTCTTATTTTGTAAAAGACATCGTAATTTTTATTTTTTTAACAAAAGCCGGCATTTTCCTTTCAAACACATCCCAATTCCTTCATCTCTGCTGTCCTCCTTTTTTAGAGCACAGCCCATCAGGCAGTACCTTTGCTAAAAAGCAACAAACCCATTTCCTTTCTCACTTCAGGTGTCATTCCTCACAGTCACTTATTTGAAGCTCCACTCTAATTCATCTTCTCTCATTTCTCCCTACCTATTGCTAAGGAGTAGAACAAAGAATGCCTGCTTTCTCACAAAAAGGCAAGTAATATTTTATCAAAATCAGGATTACAGATATTCAAAAGCCTTTTCCAGTCAGGGATCTACAACACGGGAAACGGTTCACTGTTGGACTCACAATATGGAGGCCTCTCACAAGGATAAAATAAAAAAAAAAGTGGGTGGGAGTGTTGTTCTACTTGGAGGATTTGGACTAGTGCACCGAGTCAGTCACCAACAAATTTGCAGATGACACCAGCTGGGGGCTGATGTTGCTGGGTTAGAGGGCAGAAGGGCTCTGCAGCGGGACCTCGACTGCCTGCACAGATAGGCAGAGTCCAAGGGGATGGCATTCAACAAATCCAAGTGCCAGGTGCTGCACTTTGGCCACAACAACCCCATGCAGAGCTACAGG
>VWZE01009106.1:0-51704 GCA_013396675.1 Eubucco bourcierii | reverse complement strand
GAGGTGTTCAAGGCAGGTTTGGATGTGGCACTTGGTGCCATGGTCTAGTCTTGAGGTCTGTGATATCAGGTTGGACTTGATGATCTTTGAGGTCTCTTCCAACCTTGGTGATACTGTGATACTGTGAAAGTAGGAAGGCTCTGCAAAAGGACATGACCAAGCTGGACAGATGGGCTGAAGTCAGTTGTATGAGGTTTAACAAAGCCAAATGCTGTGTTGTCTACCTGCATCACAACAGCCCTGTGCAATGCTCCAGGCTTGGGGAAGAGAGGCTGGAAAGTGGCATAGCAGAAAAGGATCTGTGAGTGCTTGTTGAGATACAGCTGGATGTGAGCCAGCAGTATGTTCAGGCAGCTAAGAAGTCCAACAGCATCCTGGCCTCGATCAGTAATAGTGTGGCCAACAGGACCACGAAAGTAATCATGATTGGGCACCGGTGAGTTTTTGTCTTGAGTTCCAAGTCCTGGTTTTGGCACCTCACTACGAGGACACTAAGGTGTTGGAGTGCATCCAGAGAAGGGCAACAAAGTGGGTCCAGAGAAGAAGTGTTAGAAGGAAGGGCTGAGGGGCCTGCAGCTGTTTAACCTGGAGAAGAGGAGGAGGGGTCATCATTGCTCTCTACAACTCTCTGAAAAGAGATTGAAGTGAGGTGGGGGTTGGTGTCTCTTGTATCAGGTGCTGGAAGAAGAGGAAACGGCCTGAAGTTATGCCAGAGGAGGTTTACATTGGATATTAGGAAAAATTTCTTTGCTGCAAGAGTGGCAGGCATTGGAACAGGCTGCCCAAGGAGATGATGGAGTCATCAGCACTGGAGGTATTCAAGAAATGTGTGGCCGTGGAACTTTGGATCACTGCTTAATGGTCGCAGTGGTATGAGGTCAGTGTTTGGACTCAATTATCTTAGAGGACTTTTCCAACCAAAGCAATTCTATGATTCTAAAAAGATGGATTAGTTGGTTGGGTTTCTTTAGACCTAAGTGTTAATTGGCTCCCTAATAAAATCATCTTGTTAAACTCTCTGCTCAGTGGTATAGCAATGCAGTGAAGGGATTTTTTAAGGCACCCTGCTAAGCCAATTGTGCTGCTAGATAATTAATAGAAATGAAGAAAATAACACACACACACACACACACACACACACTAAAAAAAAAAAAACCAAAACCACAAAAACCCAAAAACTAAAATCAAAACAACCCCAAAAAACCCCAAACAACCAACAACCCACCACACCAAAATAAAAAGCCCCAGATTACAGATTTTCAGCTATTTCTAGGCTCACAGAATTGTTTTGATTGGAAAAGACCTCTGAGATCATAGAGTCAAACCATCATGACCATTAAAACATGTCCCAAAGTGCCATGTCCACACATTTCTTGAACACTTCCAGAGATGGTGACTGCACAATGCTTGATTGTTCTTTCACTCTTCAGACAGAACCTTGCAAAGATTAACTCACCTGACGGGAAAGTAAACATCCTACTGAACAAAGTGTTTCTTTGTCTCAAGCAACATCTTTGGCCACCACTTCCTTCCACTTCTAAGCTACAAGCTAAAATATTTTAAACTACCTAATGATTTTATCTGTATTTTAGTGGTTTATATAAAGAATGGTAGGGGCTAGAAGGCACTTGTGGAGATCAAGTCCAACCCAGCTGCCAGATTAACATAAAGAAGATCACATAGGAATCTGTCCATGCAGGTTTTGAATATCTCCAGGTACAGAGAGTCCACTACCTCTCTGGGCAGCTTGTTCCAGTGCTCTAGCACCCTTCAATTAACAAAGTTCCTCCTCATGCTCATCCAAACTCTGCCTTTTTCTGCCTCACATTGTTCAACTTGTGCCCATTATGTCTTGTTCAGTCGGTAGGCACCAGTGAAAAAAGACAGGTCCCATCCTCCTGACACCCACCCTTTAAGTTTTGATAAGCACTGATGAGATCTCACTCACTCTGCTCTTTTCCAGAGTATAAAACCCCAGTTCTCTCAGTCTTTCCTCATAAGAGTGATGTTCCAGTCCCCTCAGCATCTTTGCAGCCCTTTCCTGTACACTCTCCAGGAGTTCCCTGTCCTTCTTGAGCCAGGGAACCCAGAACTGGACACAGTATTTAGATGTAGCCTCGCCAGAACAGAGAAGAGGGGGAGGAGAACCTTCCTTGACCTGCTGGTCACACCCTTCTTGATGCACTTCAGGAACCCATTTGCCTTCTTGTCTACAAGGGCAGATTGCTGCCTCATGGTCATCCTGTTGTCCACCAAGACTCACAGGTCGTTTTCCCCAGGGCTGTTCTCCGATAGATCAGTCCCCAACCCCTGCCAATCTATGGAGCTGTTCTTCCCCAAATCCAGGACTCTATGCTTGCCCTTAGTGAATTTCATTCTATTTCTTCCCACCCTGCTCTCCAGCCTGGCCAGGTCACACTGGATGGCAGCTCAGCCTTCTGGTGTGTCAGCCACTCCTCCGGTTTGGTGTCACCAGCAAACCTGATGCAGGTCCATATTATCCCTTCATCCAGGTCGTTGATGAAAAGCCACAATTTATGTGGCTTTATAGTCATAAAATTTGAGGAAGGTAGTTTTAAAACAAACAAAACCCAGCAAACAAAAAACCAACTAAAACAAACAGAAAGAAACAGGATAATTTCCATTCTTTCCTGCTCATTTCTGGTTTCTCATGTTTGGCTTTTGCCTTGCTGCATAACAGTCCTCTTGACATATATCAACCCAGGATCATATAGCTTTCTGTGTAAATGTTTTCTAAGTGTTTGTATTTATCCTGCTGGTAATCCTGCACTGCAAACTCTTGCCCATTCCATGTTATATTCTAAAATTGATTTTGTTTCCTTTCCTTCTGGTCTTAGTTACAAATTAGACCTTTCTCTTTTTTTTTTGCTTGAGATGTTTTTGGGGTGATTGATTACTGAATGAATCAAGTTCACCCACAAGCTAAGGCTTGATTTAATCCCCTTAGTGCCAGAGATCTCAAAGTGTGCAAACTGAAGATACAGGACACGCTGGAAATAAGGGTGGTGGATATTTTTCCAGGAGGTTGGACAGCTGTGCCTCTGGGAACACAATTTGGGCTCAAGTACCCATCCCTGCCATGGCATAAAGTTAATCCTCAATTTCTACCATATCAGTTTATTTCTGTGTCTGTCAGATGAAAGTGAGCTATTTGTATCCAAGCCCTCAAAGACATGAGATCTATAACTCAAAAGCAGCTTGGCCAGCAGGTTGAGAGAGGTGATTCTTCCCCTCTGCTCTTCTAAAACCCCATCTGGAGTACTGTGTTCAGCTCTGGAGCTCTCAAAATGAGAAGGATATGTACTTGTGGGAGAGCGTCCAGAGGAGAGCCATGGTGATGATCAGAGGGCTGGAGCATCTCCCCTGGGGAGACAGACTGAGAGTTGGGGATGTTCAACCTGGAGAAGACAAGACTGGAGAGACCACATAGCAGCCTTCCAGTATTTGAAGGGGTCCTACAGGAAAGCAAGAGAGGGATGTTTTACAAGGGGTTGTAGCGATAGGATGAGGGGCAGTAGCTTTAAACTAGAGAAGGGTACATTTAGATTGCATATCAGGAAGAAGCTCTTTACTGTGAGGGTGGCATGACAGTGGACCAGATTGCCCAGAGAAATTGCAGATGCATCATGCCTAGAAGTGTTGAAGACCAAGTTGGATGAGACTTTGAGCAACTAGTGGGAGGTGTCCCTGCCCATGGCAGAGGGAGCTGGAACTGGATGATCTTTAAGGTTCTTTCCAGCACAGACCGTGGTATGATTCTATGATGATTCTGGGAAAACTTTTGCTCTTTAGGCAATATTGTTCTGCATGTGTGCAGGTCTCTGTTTTCTTTGTTAGGAAGAGGGGTGGGAAAGAAGGTTTGATAAGAGACACTCACATGTATGTAAAATGGGCTTAAACTGGCAGAGGGGAGATTTAGACTAGATGTTAGGAGGAAGTTCTTTACAGTAAGGGTGGTGAGGCACTGGTACAGGTTGCCCAGGGAGGTTGTGGATGCTCCCTCCCTGGATGTGTTCAAGGCCAGATTGGATGAGGCCTTGAGTAACCTGTACTAGTGGGAGGTGTCCCTGCCTATGGCAGGGGGTTGGAACTAGATGATCCTTGAGGTCCCTTCCAACCTTACCATTCTATGATTCTATGAAAATAGTGACTTGGGAGCAGTAAGAAAAAGCATATATCCTACTGTATCAGAAACATCCTCTGAAGTCCCTTTCCTGAAGATAACTGAGATTGGTTTTATGCAGATGAAGTCACTGTCAGCTTGACACTGCACACAGTGCACTTGAACTCATTTTGTCTCCTTCCAACCTTCCCTAGAAGGGTTACAAAAAAATGAAGCACGTGCTGCACTGGACTTGATCAGATGCACAGCACTATGCAAATGTCTCTGAACCTGAGCTTAAGGTATTCTGAGCTGCAGTTACTTGAGGTGTCCATTACTGGAGCTTCTGCACCATCAGGTGTAGTATAGAAATGAATGGTCTGCAACTAGCACAGCTTGCAAGGACTTGCTGCTCGTAGCCTTTTCATTCCTGAGGTTGACAAACCTTGCAAACTTCCTGTCATCTGAATTCCTCTTCTCAGCTTTTGTTGTTGTAAGCCACACGGTACTGAACCTTCTGTTCTGAGTGCCGTAATTACCTCCACCTCCTCCTGCTGCGGCAGATGATCAGAGAGGAAAAGACCATTAATCAATTATCTGATTTTTTTGAGAGAAAAAGAGAAATGATAACCTCCTGGAGGTTTGAAAGATGCCTTCTTCCTTCACAAGTGGACTCAGTCCCAGACTAAACAGAAAAAAAGGGAGAAAAAGGAGGGGAAGAGTGGATGTGGCACACATTTGACCTAGCAGGTTGTAAAAAGTAAGACAAGATGTTTTGGGAACAGAAGAAGGCCTGAAAGTACCCCTATCTGCAAATGCTTTCCATGAAAAATCTAGCATGTGGATATATAGATGAGATAGAACAAGCTTAGGATATAAAACATCTGAAGAGCTTTCTCCCTGTTACACATGATGACCTGCCTTCAGGACTGGTTATATGCATCTTACCTGTCAAACTCTCTTGAGTTTTGTGGTTTGAGGAGTTAAGCTTGTATGAGGTTCTCTGAGAACTTTATACAATTGTTTCCCAGAATCACAGAATGGTAAGGACTTGGAATCCAGGGATCATCCAGGGATCATCTAGTCCAACCCCTCTGAAAAAGAAGGACCACCTAGGGCAAGTCATACCCTCTGAACAAGGCAAGTTTTTCCTCATGTTGAGGCGGAACTTCCTCGGTTCTAGTTTGTACATTGTCCCTTTTCCTATCACTATGCATCATCCTTTTCACTCCGGGCTAAACAGCCCCACAGGTCTCAGCCGCTGCTCATCAGAGAGATGTTCCAGTCCCTTCATCATCCTTGTAGCCTTCCACTGGACTTCTATAGCATATCCTTATATCCCTACCCCTCTTGAACTGAAGAGCCAAGAACTGGACACAATACTCCAGATGTGATCTCACTAGGGCACAGTAGAGGTGCGGGAGAACCTCCATTGTCCTGCTGGTCACATTCTTCTTAATGGACCCCAGGATATTGTTGGCTTTCTTGGCCACAAGGGCACATTGCTCTTTTGTGGTCTAGTTACTGTCCACCCAGACTCCAAGGTCCTTCCATGTGGAGCTGCTTTCCAATATCTGTTTCCCAGATCATTTCTCTTCTCTTACTCTCTACACCATTTAGCCTCAATATCATGTTCCCACCTCTCCTTTGGTGACTACTTCTCTTCTCTTACTTACTCTCTACACCATTTAGCCTCAATGTCATGTTCCCACCTCTCCTTTGATGACCACTATTGAGCTTGTGAGAATAACCACCGCTTTCTCATCAAGTCCTAGCCTCCTCTCAAGATTTCCACATAAGGAATGTGTTTCCCAAGGATGTGTTGGAGTAAATTGTTGTGGAGAGAAGATGTGGGAAGAAGTTGGCAAAGCTGCAGTTAAAAATGCAAATGAGCATTTTGGTTGAAGAAGGTAGCAGGATATTTATTAACTCCACTTAAAAAATTAATCCAGTGGGATAACTGCCTGTGGAATAAGGTTTAAGGCCACAGAGCAACAGAAAGTGTTACTAGAGACAGTAACAAATGCAGTTATCAGTGGTAGCAGTAACAAGACAAATTAAAACACGGTCATAAAATTATAGAACTGTTGAGGTTGAAGAAGAACTTTGAGATCATCAAGGCCAACTGCTCAGTCATTACTACTTCATCCAAGTTTTAACACAGTAAAACATTAAGCATGTGCTTAAGCCCCAAAAGGCTTCAGTCAGAGCCAAGAGTAAGCACATTTAAGTGATTTCTTTTATCATATATATGATATATGTTCATCTATATGAATTGATGGCTATAAAGAGGTACACAATGGCTCCATTGATACCAATCTCTGCTAGTTTGCCTCTCACTGTGCTTCTGTATAGCCCTTTTATACAGTGAAGAATCTAGAGAGCAAGTCTTGTGAGGAGTGACTGAGGGAATTTGGACTGTTTAGCCTGGAGGAAAGAAGGCTGAAGGAAGACCTCACTGTCCTCTACAACTACCTGAAATGAGGTTGGGGTGAGGTGGAAGTTGGCCTCTTCTCCCTAGTATCAAGTGATAGAATGAGAGGAAATGTCCTGAAATTGTGGCAGGGGAGGTTTAGGTTGGAGATAAGGAAAAAATTATTTTCTACAAGGGAGGTCAGGTGTTGGAACAGGTTGTCCAAGGAAGTGGTGTAGTCACAGCCCCTGGAGGTGTTTAAGAAACATGTGGATATGGCACTTCAGAGCACAGTTAAATGGCCACAGTGGTGTTAGGTCAATGGTTGGACTTGATTATCTTGAAGATCTTTTCCAACCAAAATAATTCTATGATTCTATGAGTTCAGATTGAAAAACAATCAAACAACAACAACAACCAAAAAAAAAGTGATTAGGTTACAAAAAGTTAGAAAGAAGCTGTAGGAAAGTTCTCTTTCATCAAGTCACTTTCTTTGTCCTTTATCAAAGTAGGAAAAAAGTGCACTGTAATCTGACCAAAACATTTTGTCTAGATATTAGAAAAGAATTCTTTGCAGTAAGGGAGTAAAGGTAGTGAGACAAACCTGGAACAAGTTTCCCAGGGAGGTTGTGGATGTCCCCTCCCTGGAGTTGTTCAAGGCCAGGTTGGACAGGGCCTTGATCAACCTGGTCTAGTGGAAATTTTCCCTGACTGATAGCAGAGGAGTTGGATCTAGATAATTTTTAAGGTCCTTTCCACCCCAAACCATTCTGTGAATCTACAAAAACATTGCATGGATTATCTCTTTACATTGACTGGGGAACAACATTCAACTCAAAGTGTTGTTTTCATAATTTGTAATCCTTTCTTTCCTACCTGTCTCTGATTTCCATGGAACAGTGTGACAGGATGAAAGAACAGTGTGACAGGATGAAAGAACAGTGTGACAGAATGAAAGTAACTCATTTAAACTATATAAATATGCACAGCCATTAAGTGGAAGACTTTGTAGGGATAGGAACAAAATATCAGCCTTGGATTTCAAAGTATAGAGTAGTCAATTCAGATAGGCTTTGGATTTCATTTTTTTAATTTAAAATTCTTCAAATCTTTTATTCTCTCTGTATCAAATAGATCACTCCAGCTTCAATACCCAATACTTAATTATCTGCACTATAAAAAGAAGTCCTCTTTAACAGTTAAGAAAATATTTAAACAGTTCTTTTCTTTTTGTTTTTTTTTTTTTTTTTTTTTTGGTAAAAGAACTGAGGTACTGTGTATAAGCAAATCTTCTACTGATGTATACATGGAGGTCCAAATAAGATTAAGAGAAATGTACTTTCTCTGATCTTGGCAATTTTTACATTATTTTTTTTTTTTTCCAGGGCATCATTTTATAGCTAGTTTGGGAATCCAGACAGATTTAGCTGCATGAATTTATTTGCAGAGACATGACCTTACCAAGTGGCTGCTACATTTCTTTACTTTTACAGAAAAAATATAGCCTTGTTAGACCTAAACATGAAGACCTGCTTCTCATGCAGAAGCTTTTGATGTTGGGGAGGGTGAGATCCTTAGCCAATGTCTCTGGTGAGACAAGTGAGCTGTTTGAGTTCAGATACTCCTGGAGGATGAGGAGCTGTTTGCATCCCCTGGGAAACAGAGCAGACTGAACTGAACAGGACTGGGACAGAAAAGTGGAACTTAATTTTTCCCTTGTGAAAACTGTTGTCAGTTATGTCTTGCCTTAGGGAGAACATGGTAGAAATATATCTTTGTAGGTAGTTTAGTCCTAGTTTTTAAGATATTTAACATCTTGAAGTTAGACTTCCTAAGGATCTGAGATGAAGGAAAGATGTCACTTCTAGGAAGTTTCCCAATAAACCATCTAGCTTTATTTTCCTCCTTCAGAAGTGAATGACCTTAGAGCTACTTAAAAGGAGATTGTTTTCAGGTGGATGTTTGTCTCTTTTCCCTAATATCAAGTGATAGAATAAGAGAAAATGGCCTGAAATTGTGCCAATGGAGGTTTAGGTTGGATATTAGGAAAAAAATATTTGCTGCAAGAGTAGTCAGGCATTGGAATAGGCTGCCTAGGGAGGTGGTGGAGTCACCATCCCTGGAGGTGTTGAAAAAACATGTGGGCATGTCTCTTCAGGACATAGCTTAATAGCCATAGTGGTAGGTCAGCAGCTGGACTAGGAGGTCTTTTCCAACCAAAACAATTCTATGATTACATATTGTATACACCTTCAGCAGCAGAGGGATTTTTTCCTGTCTTTCTTGCTGTGTAACCATCTCTGTGTTACCTGACATCTCTCCTTGCGACACACACATTCCCTTTCCTATGTAAAATGGCATAGCACAGGGGTGGGACAGTGAGGACCACACACAAGAACTGTTGATGCTTTCCAGATTTCCATTACATTGATGTGATAGAAGTTCCCACAACAGATTGAATGGCCATGATCAGGTATTTAGAAGAGCTTGCTTGTGGTAATAGGATGAAGGTGGGGATGGGCTTTGAAACTGGAGCAGGTTAGATTTAGGTTGGACATTAGGAGCAAGTTCACAGGATCACAGGATGTTAGGGGTTGGAAGGGACTTCCATAGATCATTAAGTACAACCCCCCTGCCAGAGCAGGACCTAGCTCAGGTTTCACAGAAACACATCCAGATAGGTCTTGAAAGTCTCCAGAGAAGAAGACTCCAAAACCCCTCTGGGCAGCCTGTTCCAGTGCTCCATCACCCTAACAGTAAAGTTCTTGCTCACGTTGAGGTGGAACTTCCCATGTTGTAGTTTCTACCCATTACCCTTGGCATATCACAGGGCACAAATGAGAAGCGTTTGTCCCCTCCCTCTTGACACTCAGCCCTCAGATATTTATAAACACTGGTTAGATTCCCTCTAAATCTTCACCGGACCAAAAAGCCCCAGGTCCCTCAGCCTCTCCTCACAGAGCACATGAAGAGAGGCACAATGAGTGTTGAAATACTGGAACAGGTCACCCAGGGATGTGATTGAGGCCCCATCTCTGGAGACATTCAAGGTCAGACTTGATGTGGCCCTGGGCAGCCTGATCTAGTTGGTGGTGTCCCTGCTGACTGCAGGAGGGGTTCCTCTGAGGGTCCCTTCCAATCCGATGCATTCTGTGCATCTGTGTCAGCACAGAAAATGTTATACTACTTGCTTACAGGTTATTGGAAACAAAGGAGACACAGACAGGAACAAGAATGAAAATAGAATTTCTAAAAAAAAAAGGGAAAAAAAAAAGAAAAAAAGGGAGAAAAGAGAGAAGATTGATTACTTAAGTCACAAAAGGCAGAAAAATGAAGGGTGAAGTAAAAAGACTATTAAATGGAATATGTCTGCCCTTTAGAATAGCATTGATAAAGGCTGGGGATGTGCAGTGTAAAGGCTGAGACATATTTAACGAGGGTTGCAGCTGATGAAACAATAATTTATGGTTAGAGAATAAAATAGACCATTTGGATGACGTGGGTATCATTTCTAGACTAGCAGGTATTAGGAGGCTGGAGGAAGCACACATCACTAGATACATGAAGCAGGTGTCTGAAGACCATCCAGCTATGAAAGAAAAAAAACCCCAACAACTCCTGTTTATTGCTTTGCTTGCTTCCCTATCTTCTCCTGCTGTAAGGAAATCAAATGAAAAACTAAGTCATGTTCTATGTTACCCATTATAACTGACAATAGGAGAAACAATACCTTAATTATGCCTCAGGCTGAAGCCTAACAAGCATCTTCATTAAAAGAGGAGAAATGCAAAACAAAGATTTAGAGGTGTCTGTTCTCCAAACATAGCTGGGTCAGGCTATGAGAGAGATTTGGGCAAGCACAATTAAAAGAATGAAAAATGATGAGGATAACTTGGATAGTGACTGAACTAATCAAGAGAAGGATGATTACGCTCAGTGAGTAGACTTCTTTATATGGCTGTATTAATACATTGTAAATTGCCTCGGCTGGTGTGGTGGCCCAGCCTCTTAGTGGTTGCATGTGTCTTTTGCATCAGCTGCAGTGTGTCACAGGCATTAGGAAACAGACCAGGAAGCACTCTCATCTACAGAGGGCATTGTACCATATTCACTGGAGCCCAAGAAAAATTGCTAGATCATCCCCTCCTTGGCTTGCAGTTCCTCAATTTTCTCTTTTTTTTTTTTTTTTTTTCCCCTTCCACCATTCAATTCTGCACAAACCTGCTCTGTGAATTTCTGAATCTGCCAGATTGGAAATGGAGGTTTCAATTTTTACACTCAGTTCTTTCATGCCATCTTTAATGCCATCCTTAATGCTATCCTTAATATCCTTAATGCTATCCTTTATCTCTGTGCCCATAGTTTTTATAGCAGAGACTAGGGCAGAATGTGACAAGCTATCCTCTATCTGTCTCAGCTGGTCAGTGAATTCACCAACAGTGAGAGGCCTTCCATTATCACTCCTAGATAGGAACCTGCTAGCCCAGATGTTAGCATAGGATGAAGGAGTAAGCTTGATAAGCTTCTTTGTGAGACCTGTTCCAAGAGGAATGTCATCAGGCTCATGTGTGCCATGATCTCCATACAGCACTTCCTTCACAGCAAACTCCTTCAGAAGCTTAATTTCCTGCTCAATTGTGTTCCACTTCTTAGCTGCCCATGGCAAACCATCTCTGGAAGGACACCTTTCAAAACTTTTTCAATCACTCTTTTAATCTTTTTGAATCCTTAAATCTTTTTTAACCAGTCTTTGAATCTTTGAATGGTAGGGGTTGGAAGGAGCCTCTGGAGAGCACTGAGTTCAACCTAGGGTAGCCCATATGGAAATTTAATCTTGAATTACCTTTTTTTTTTTTTTTTTTTCCCTGAGATGTTCTCTTCAAACCCCCTTGTCCCACCAAATAGGGAGAAACATGTAAATCCCAGAGTATAATTTACAAGGACATACTGTTGAATCTATGATCAAATTCTTGTACTTGAAGGCTATAATTGTATTCTGTAGAAAGCCAAAATTAATTTGCCTGCTCTGGAGAGCAGTGTGTAGTAAAAAATTGAATCAGACTTCTGCATTTGATGACAGGACTAGCTCTTCCTTACCTGATGCAGAAGTGATTTGTAGTACATAGAATCATAGAATCATAGAATGGTAAGGTTGGAAGGGACCTCAAGGATCATCTCCTTCCACCCCCCTGTCATAGGCAGGGCCACCTCCCACTAGTACAGCTCACTCAAGGCCTCCTCCAACCTGGCCTTCAACACCTCCAGGGAGGGAGCAGCCACAACCTCCCTGGGCAACCTCACCACCCTCACTGCAAAGAACTTCCTCCTAACATCCAGTTTAAATCTCCCCTCTGCCACTTTAAACCCATTGCCCCTTGTCCTGTCATTGCAAGACCTTGTCAATAATCCCTCCCCAGCCTTCCAGTAGGCCCCCTTCAGATACTGGAAGGCTACTATCAGGTCCCCTCGAAGCCTTCTCTTCTCCAGGCTGCAGAGCCCCAACTCATAGACAGAGCCTGTCCTCATAGCAGAGCTTCTCCAGCCCTCTGATCATCTTCATGGCCCTCCTCTGGTCCCGCTCCAACACTTCCATGTCCTTCCTGTGCTGAGGGCTCCAGAACTGCACACAGTACTCCAGGTGCGGTCTGACAAGAGCAGAGTAAAGGGGCAGAATCCCCTCCCTTGCCCTGCTGGCCACGCTGCTCTTGATACGGCCCATGTAATTACTATTACATGCAATTACTATGAAATTACGGATTTGTAATATGGGATATCATAGCTTGGGACACTTTCATTACAGCTTTACCAGGGCCTCTCATGTGTTTGGTTTGGAGAAAGCAGTCAGACAACTGTCTTTTTTACTCAGCGTTCCATCATCACTGAAGGAAACTGATTGTCATTAACTGAAAATGTCTACATTCTTCTTCTAATCACTGAGGATACTGGGGTGGTGTTGAGAACACTTCACCTTGCCAGCTTTTACAGACCCATGAGGGAAAGCCCAATGCATGCGGAAAACAGATAACCATGTGAATTAATTAAGCTTTCCTCTTATGTCCATATATACCAATAATTTCCTGTGCAGCAACGCAAGCGAGTATGTCTTCCTCTGTAAAATGGCACTAACAGCTGCTCACCTTCCTGCATCTCTGAGAAGGGCATGGAAAGAGGACATGGTTGGAGAGCAGCCCTGAGGAAAAGGACCTTGGAGTCTGGGTTGATGAAAAGCTCAACATGAGCCTGCAGTGTGCACATGCAGCCCAGACAGTAACCGAGTGCTGGGCTGCATCAAGAGCAGTGTGGCCAGCAGAGCAAGGGAGGGGATTCTGCCACTTCACTCTGCTCTTGTCAGACCCCACCTGGAGTACTGTGTGCAGTTCTGGAGCCTTCAGCACAGGAAGGACATGGAAGTGTTGAAGCGGGTCCAGAGGAGGGCCACAAAGATGATCAGAGGGCTGGAGCAGTTCAGCTATGGGGACAGGCTGAGAGAGTTGGGCTCTGCAGCCTGGAGAGGAGAAGGCTTTGAGGGGACCTGATAGTAGCCTTCCAGTATGTGAAGGGGGCCTACAGGAAGGCTGGGGAAGGATTATTTACAAGGTCCTGCAATGACAGGACAAGGGGCAATGGGTTTAAACTGGCAGAGGGAAGATTTAGACTGGATGTCAGGAGGAAGTTCTTTCCAGTGAGGGTGGTGAGGCACTGGAACAGGTTGCCCAGAGAGGTTGTGGCTGCTCCCTCCCTGGAGGTGTTCAAGGCCAGGTTGGAGGAGGCCTTGAGTGAGCTGTACTAGTGGGAGGTGTCCCTGCCTATGGCAGGGGGTTGGAACTAGATGATCCTTGAGGTCCCTTCCAACCTTACCATTCTATGATTCTATGATTCTAAACACTCCTTTCTCTCTGAGCATTTTGTATTACTGATAAAAGCAGTCGCTCTGCGCTCCCATGCAGTGGGTTCTTCCCTAATGCTCTGCAGTAGACAATGGTATTTTCTAACATCTCACTGTGCCATCAGCACTTCACCAAAGGGTGCTGGAGCTGAGTGTTACACATGGGCACTCTTCTGCATTAAGGAATTAAGGCTTTACTACAGTTTAGATGGCACATTAGGAGGAAATTCTTCCCCATGAGGATGAAGGAGCACTGGAATGAGTTGCTCAGGGAGACTGTGCAGGTTCCAAACCTGGATATGTTCAAAGCCAGGTTGGGGCCTTGAACAACCTGGTGTCATGGAAGATGTCCTTGTCCGTGGCAGGAGTGTTGGAACTAGGTGATATTTAAGGCCCTTTCCAACCCAAACCACTCTATGATTCAGGTTTGTTTTGATCCCAAAAAGCAGAAATGTGTGCATGTACAAACCTGTATTTGCATGTTTGGGTGTGCATGAGAGAGATGATGAGTAGCACACCCTTCTTCCTTGGATTCCTCTAGGAATTTGCTAGATGATGTGGTGAGGTGATGGCGAATTTTCACATTTCAAAGGTGGGATTTACATGGTGACCCACGTAAATAGGTTTAACTCATTAAACCTCTCTGTTTTCATTTCTCCTTTCATCAGATAGCAGGCCTTTTACTCTTTCCTTTCCCTTTCTACTTCCCCCCTTTTTTTTCCCCCTTTCCCTCTTAGTTTTTCTTTCCTCCTTTCTTTTTCTCTTCATTTATTTTTATTCTCTTCCCTTATTTTTTTCTTCCCCTTTTTTGTCTTCTCCCTTGCTCCCCCNCCCGTTCCCCCCTCTTTTTCTATAGCAGTGCTTATAGCCAAAAATTCCTGAAAGCTGACTTAGGTCTTCCTGAACTAGCCCCAAAAAAACTAATGTACTGGCTGAACTCACCACTAAGTTCTATTTTTTCCAGTCCTTGGAGGCCAGAGGCCAGAAGTAAGCTGTCTTCCTCATGCAGGATATTTCTCCTAGCAGTGTAACTTCTGCCTTACTCTCAGACGTGATTGATTTGGTGTGATGGAGATTAGTTGCAGGAAAAGCCATCACTTCCTGGGTTTCATGAAGTTGGGCCAGCTTTGCTGAAAATACCTCCCAGAGGAAATAACCCTCTTCTTCCTGATTTCTTCCAGTCTGCTATGAATTGTTTACCTCCAGGAAACCATTGTACTCAGTTTCTGAGGTTTCTGTATCTTTCAAGTGACTTCATTTTATCGGAAGTAGCAGCTCCCCTTACCTCACTCTGCTTGTAGGACTTGTTCTCTGAAGTTCCTTCAGGCTTCTCACACTTGTATCATCACTGTCCTGTGTCAAGGGAGTTCTCTGTTGTCTCATCCTCCTTTGTACTAGTAGAGTTTCATAAGATAGTTTTAGAATCATAGAATCATAGAATGGTAAGGTTGGAAGGGACCTCAAGGATCATCTAGTTCCAACCCCCTGCTATAGGCAGGGACACCTCCCACTAGTACAGCTCACTCAAGGCCTCAGCCAACCTGGCCTTGAACACCTCCAGGGAGGGAGCAGCCACAACCTCCCTGGGCAACCTGTTCCAGTGCCTCACCACCCTCACTGGAAAGAACTTCCTCCTGACATCCAGTCTAAATCTCCCCTCTGCCAGTTTAAACCCATTGCCCCTTGTCCTGGCATTGCAAGACCTTGTCAATAGTCCCTCCCCAGCCTTCCTGCAGGCCCCTTCAGATACTGGAAGGCTACTATCAGGTCTCCTGGAAGCCTTCTCTTCTCCAGGCTGAAAAGCCCAAACTCTCTCAGTCTGTCCTCTGTCCTGTTTTGGCTGGAAAAGAACTCTAAGATCATCAGGTCCAATCACCAACCTAACACTACCATGGCCACTAAACCATGTCGCACAGTGTCATGACCAAATATTTCAGAAACACCTCCAGGGACTGTTACTCCACCACCTCCCTGGGCAGCCTGTTTCAATGCCTAATCACTCTTTCAAGAAAGAAATTTTTCCTGTTATCCAACCTAAACCTCCCCTGGCACAATTTCAGGCCATTTCCTCTCAGCCTATCACCTGATACTAGAGAAAAGAGACTGGGCCCCACCTCGCTGCAATCTCCTTTCAGGGAGTTGTAGAGAGCAATGTATGAGCTTCCCAGTGTGAACTGGGTTTGTGTCTCAAAGAAATCACAGAATCACAGAATGGTAGGGATTAGAAGGGATCTCTGGGAATCATTGAGTCCACCTCCTGCCAGCAAAGCAGGTTTACTTAAGAGTGTAACAGCTTCAGAGAAAATAAGAATCTGCTCAAGTCATTCTGTCAAAGTCACAAGATTTTTTTTCAAATAAACAAAAAGGAGGGGAAAAATAAAAACAAACAAGCAAACTTAACAAAACAAACAAACAAAAAAAAAAACCCCAAAGAAAACCCCAGCTTGAAGAACACACAAGCCAGTCAACTTCTGAATTGCATTAGAACTACAATTTCAGAGGAGAATGGAGTAACACCTTGACTACTGCTTGCAGCTTCTTTTGACATGAAAGGGAAGTGCTGCTTGTGGTTCAATCAGAAGTGATAATTGGAAAACACACATTACAGTTTCAGTCCTTTTGTGACCAAAAGCTTGTGAATGAACTGTGTCTCCTGATGATACGAACCAGGCTCTAAGCAGTTCCCTTTACATAAACTTGCTTAGCCTGTTGAAATTATTTCATCCTTGAACTTCTTTACAGCTCTCGGTATTGGCAGATATCTTTTCCTTCACAAATTGACTTTTCCCCAACATATTTCCTCTTCCTTCCTCCTCCTCTCCAGTGGAAATCCTAGCTTCTTGCTTCCCATTAGTATCACACCCGCCCTTCTATCCCATCCACTTTGTGTTATCCCTGCATCAGTGCATCTCAGATCTCTATGGCAATGCATTTCAAAAAGTTTTCCCACTTCTGCCTGCCTCCCTGGTGTCTGCCTTTCCAGATACCATTACAAGTCACTTCAATTCACTGTGACAAATTAAAATAAAATGTATTCCTTCTTCATATTTCTCTCCCATGCTGCCCAGATGCATTGCCTTGATTTTGCCCCCCTCATGAACTCTGAGCCTTCAGGACACTGATAATCCTGATCTTCATTCCTTGACAACTAAAATTTGTCTTTCTAGTCCAGAGTTCCCACATCACTGCATCAGTCTCGCTTTGCTCAAGGGAAAGGTTTTCTTTTAGCAATGATTCTTGCTAGAAATGTTGAACTTCAATTTTTGTTCAATTTTTGTGGGACCCCCAAGATGAATCTTCAATCTACCAGTTAGGCAAAAATACTAATTAAAACCATCCAACCACCACCACCAACAATAATAAACAAAACAAAAACTACCCCAAACCAAAACCAAAAACAACCAATCAAAAAACCCCACCACCACCACCATTTTGTCTTCTATTTGGGAGAAAATACTAACTTTTTAAAAATTTGTTTTCATTTCATAAAATCATAGAATTGTAGTAGTTGAAAGGAGCTTCTGGAGATCAAGTCCAACCCCCTGCCAAAGCAAGATCATCTAAGGCAGGTCACACAGGAATATGTCCAAGTGAGTTGGGAAAGCTATTGGGGAAGGAGATTCCACACCCTCTCTGGGCAGCTTGCTCAAGGGCTCTAGCACCTTCACCACAAAGAAGTTTGTCCTCATGTTGAGGTGGATCTTCCCACATTCCAGTGTGTGTCACTTGCTCCTTATGCTATCACAGGGCAGCAGTGAAAAAGACTGGCTCCATCTTATTGACACCCATCCTTAAGGTATTTGCAAACATTAATAAGATCCCCTTTCAGGCTTCTCTTCCCCAGGCTAAACAGTCACAGGTCTTTCAGTCTTTCCTCATCAGACAAATCTTCCAATGCCTTCATCATCCTCATAGCCTTTGTTGGACTCTCTGCAGTAGTTTCCTGCGGGGAGCACAGAACTGGACACAGTACTCCAGATGTGGTCTCACCAGGGCAGAGCAGAGGGGCAGGAGAAGCTGCCTTGACCTGCAGTCCACACTCTTCTTAATGCACCCTAAGACACCATTGTCCTTCTTGACCACAAGGATTGCTATCCCATGGATAACTCACTGTCCACCAGGACTCCCAAGGTATTTCTCCACGAAACTTGAACACAAAGTGAATGCAATGCAGCATTTGATAGAGACCCCCACTCTGTAACTTCACAGCACTGTGTTACAGTGCAGGGTGTGACTGGGAGTAGGGCCGTACCCCTTGGAGTAGCTGCACTGAAGATGGATGCATTGTAAAAAAGGATGGGGAAGCTATTTTTTTTCTTATTCAGTGATTTGAACTGTGCCCTAAGGCCTTGGTTCCTACTCCAGCAGATGTGTAGGTCACTGCCAAATAGCTCTGGGTTGGGTGGCTCGTTGCTTTGTGCCATATGTCAGCTGCTGTGCCTGTGCAAAAGCCGATGGAATCTTTTGCTCTTTCTTAATGCCCTTGAGGCAATTCTCCCTTTATGTTAGCTATGTTTGGTTGCTATTTCACTGTTGAGCTTTGCAAAATTGAGCTATTAAAAAAGAAACCAAAATGGAAGGTGAATCAAATGGGAAGCGGTGAACAGCAAACAAATCTGAAATGTGTCCTGTTATCATTGAGTCATGGAATTGTTCTGGATGACAAAGACCTCTAAGATCATCAAGTTCAACTGCCAACCTAACATCAGGATAGCCATCAAGCCACATCACAAAAGGCCATGTCCATAAGTTTTGTGTACACCTCCAGGGATGATGACTCCACCACCTCCCCGGGCAGCCTGTTTCAATGACTGACCATGCTTTCAGCAAAGAAATATTTCCTAATATCCAACCTAAACCTCCCTGGCACAATTTTAGGCCACTTCCTCTCATTCTATCATCTGGTACTAGGGAGAAGAGACTGACCTCCACCTCACTCCCACCTCATTTTAGGGAGTTGCAGAGAGCAATGAGGTGTCCCCTCAAGCTCCTCTTCTCCAGACTAAACAATCCCAGTTCCCTCAGCTGCTCCTTATAAGACTTGTTTTCTGGACCCTTCACTATCTTTGATGTCCTTCTCTGGATATACTCCAGAAACTGTCTTTCCTCTAGTGAGTGGTCCAAAACTTAAGCAGCTCTGCCTTACAACTGCTACTTGTTGTAGCAAACAAAACAAAAGCATACTACAGTAAGCATGCTTTTGTTTCTTGTTTTTTCTCCCTTGTAGCCCAAAACAAGTCCACCTCCTGCAGATGTCCTCTTGAGTAGAGCTACAAGTCCTCATCCATCAATGCAGATTTATTATCTGCATTCATCAATAGGTTGTAAAAGCCTGGTGGTAAACTCACTTTTCTTCCCTCCTGCCTACAGAGCTAGGTGATCCTGAAGAGGGGAAAAAGTTTAGATTGGCAACTGCTTGCTGAGATGTTTCCTATTATTTTCCTTATCTTCCTGTAAATGTGTCCAGAGTAAACGTTTAGTAGGCTGCAGATAATGTAGTTACTGATAATGGATCCTTGCTGCTAGGGGACATGCAGTGATTTACCCTCATCAAATTAAATCAGAACAGGTGTTGCCAGCTCACTTCTGAATCAGAAGGTGAGCAGGTGCCACTAAGTTGCATCTGGCAGTGGGAGGAAACAAATCTAGGCCAGAGAGTTGGTGAATGAGATGATTTTTAATTTGTTGCACAACCTAAACAATGAGAAGCAGCTTTCCCAGGGTTCTCCTGCACACCCCTCTTCTACCTAGTTAAGGAACAGAAAACAGCATTTGGATTAGAGTGTGCTTTAAATATTGCCTCTGATACTGAAGAGATTGTCTTTGTTAGTGATTTATGCATGTAGATGCAGCCTATGATTTCATGACTCTATGATTCCATGAGTCTATTATATGGTCCATGAACTTCCTCATTTTGGAAAGGCTGAGGAGGGAAGATCACTGCGGGTAGAGAAGGGAGAAGTTTATGATACACTGCAATGAATACAGCTTTGGTAGACTTAGAGAATGGTTGGACTGGGTGATCTTAAAGATCTTTTCCAACCAAAACCAATCTATAATTTAAATTGGTCACCATGGGTCCCTTTCTAGAGTGAAAACTACCTCCCATAAGAAGGAAATATCACTGTGGAAGTGGAGACATTTTTTTTAGGAGTGGAGACAATGTGGGCTCCCCACTTCAAGGGGACAGGGAAACACTAGAGTCCAGTGGAGGACTATGAGGGTGAAGGGACTGAAGGAAAGGCTGAGCCACTTGTAGCCTGGAGAAGAGAAGGTTGAGAGGGGTTCTGGTTAATGTTCACAGATACCTTAAGGATGGGTGTCAAGAAGAGGGGACCAGTTTCTTCTCACTGCTGCATTGTGAGAAGACAAGGGGGTACAGACACAAGGTGGTGCCCACAAAATTCCACCTCAACACAAGGAAAAGCTTCTTTGCTGTGAGGGTGCCAGAGCATTCTAACAGGATGCCCAGAGAGATTGTGGAGTCTCTGTCTCTGGAGAATTTCCAAATCCTGGTGGGCATGTTCCTGTCTGACCTGCCCTGGACGATCTTGCTTTGGCAAGGCAGTTGGACTCAGTGATCTCCAGAGTTCCCTTCCAATCTCTACCATTCTGTTCCATGGTTTTAAGGCTGGATGTGAAATGAGATCCATGTTTCTTCCTTATAAGAATGCACTGGGCCCCTAATCAGTGATCAAAGTATCTGTATCTGACCCTCCATGTTTGGCTAAACTAAGTGTTTTTGCAAGAGTGGATTAAATCCTTTCCCTGCTGCATGTAAAAGGATTTTTGACTAAGTCATTTTCAAGCAAACAGCACTCAGCCAGGGCAGTAAATCACACAAACAATGTTAATCACTTTTCGGTCATGTTTAATGGCCATAAATTGCCTTAGAAATTGCTTCACCTAATTTTATTTCACTGGGGCTCTATAAGGGGTCCAGCTGCAAATAACCACTCTCAAAATCAAGGCTGAATTACTGCAAATACCTTGGTGGAAGGTAAGGCAGATCCTTCAGATCGCAGAAATTGGTGCAGCCCTGCTGATGTCTGTGATGTTATGGTGATTGATACCAGCAGGGCCATAATCCAGCTAAAAGTAAATGGGCTGCAGTTTTAAATGCCTTCTGTTAATGGGTCCCATGGTAAATCAATGGCTGACTTGTTAGTTTCTCTTTAAAATGGACTCAGAAGGTACATTAATGGGAAAAAGAAAAAAAAAAAAAAAAAAAAAAACAAAAAACCAAAAAAACCCCAACAAGACAAAAATCAGTTTGGCAGAGCAGTGGCAAACATAGGTAACACTGCAGCCAATGTAGTTCATATTTCCATTTAAACATAAATGCCTGATTTGTTCCCATTGCAGTTGACTGTGCCAGTATGAGATAGTTCTAAGATAAAACCTGACCCCCCATATGAGACCTTATAGTAGCCTTCCAGTATCTATCTGAAGGGGGCCTACAGGAAGGCTGGGGAGGGACTATTTACAAGGTCTTGCAATACCGGGACAAGGGGCAATGGGTTTAAACTGGCAGAGGGAAGATTTAGACTGGATGTCAGGAGGAAGTTCTTTGCAGTGAGGGCGGTTAGGCACTGGCACAGGTTGCCCAGGAAGGTTGTGGCTGCTCCCTCCCTGGAGGTGTTCAAGGCCAGGTTGGATGAGGCCTTGAGTGAGCTGTACTAGTGGGAGGTGTCCCTGCCTATGGCAGGGGGTTGGAACTAGATGATCCTTGAGGTCCCTTCCAACCTTACCATTCTGTGATTCTATGATTCTATGAGATAGCTGTAAGATAAAACCTGACCCCTAGACCAGCCCAGCTGCTGTTCTGATTGATCCAAATTGTACAACCTTCTGTGGCTAGTATTGTACTCATACGTCTCTGGGCTCTTGAGAATTAAAACCTACAAATAACTTCATCTCTACTTTTCAATCATTTTAAAGCAAGTCAAGAAACAAAAGGCCTTGAGTGCTCTTCCAGTGGAGTGAAAGAAATTCACTGTGTTCATNCATTTATGAGATGAATGCGTCTTTTCTCTTTTTTATTTTCTTCTTCATGTGATGGTTTGGGAGTTACCCACCCCCACCCCTCCCCTCTGCAAAATCACCCAGACTAGACTCAGCCAACTGGAAGTTAATGACTGAAGTTCTATTTACAACTTAGCACAATGTACAAGCAGAGATATACACTATAGACAGGAATAGTTACAGAAATGCACAAGTTGAAGGTAATACAGAAACACAACACTCGTTCCAGAAATCAGAGTCCCCAGGAGGGGCTCCCAACCATCCTTCCACCTTCTTCCCACCCCTGTACCTTACCCCAGGGTTTAGCTTACGTGCAAAGTGAGTTTGGAGGATCAGCCAGGGGGGCTAGAAGGAAAGTGGTTAGTCAGGTTACTCAGCAGAAAGGAAAAGGCAAAAACCTAGAGAGACCAAGACTCTGTGAGCCTGTGTCTTACCTATGTTTGTGTTCTTGTTCTTGTACATCTCAGCAAGCCTATGAGTGAAGTAGATATCACCATTGTTTGCCTTTCACAGCCTATAATATAATTTGTTTCAGTAAAATATTCCAATTAGCCTCAAACCAGCACACAAAGCCAATGGCATCCTGGTGTGTATGTTAAGAAGAGTGTGGCAAGCAGGTTGAGGGAGGTTCTCCTCTCCCTCTTCTCTGCCCTGATGAGGCCACATCTGGAATATTGCGTCCAGTGCTGGGCTTCCTGGTTCAAGGAGGACAAGAAGCATGCTGGACAGGATAAGGAAAAGGGCTGGAAAGATGATGAGGGGACTGGAATGTCTCTCTGATGAAGAAACACCAAGAGAATTGGGGTGTTTTAGTTTGGAAAAGAGAAAACTGAGGGGGAATCCCACAATGCTTATCAATACTTAATGGGTGGGTGTCAGGTGCTTCTTTAATTTAAGGGAGCACTGGAGTAGGCTGTGGTGAAGTTTTCATTACTGAAGACATTCAAAACCCACCTAGATGTGTTCCTGTGTGACTTTCTTTAGATGACGCTACCTTGACAGGGGGGTTGCACTGAATGATCTCCAGAGGTCACTTCCAACCCCTAACATTCTGTGGTTGTGTGATGGAAATGAGTTTCCTCACTCTGTCAGGGGTTTCAAGAATTCCAGTATTTTTCCTATATCCCACCAAGGATGAAAGGTCCTTGTAAAACTTGGATGAAAAATCTCCAAAACAAAACCAAGAGGGGTCCAAACTAAATATTTTACTTTAATAATGTTCAAAGAGTATATTTTTACTGTGACCTTTCTAAGCAACTGACTCTTTTTAGTACAAAAAGGAACGTGAGCTTTTCGCTTGTTTCTTTCAATTAGAGAACTTTTCACTTGAAGGAATGTCAAAACAGCAGTTCTTGATCATTCAAAGGTTCTTTTTTTAAAAAAAAAAAAAAAGCTGAGAGACTTGTTGAAAACAAACCTTTGCCATCAATCAATTTCAGTTTTGACAGACAACTCTTCTTTTTTTTTTTTTTTTTCATTGTGGGTGGGGGGAGAAAAAAATTAGTCCTGACCACTTCTAGCAATGTCTCCTTTAGTTTTGAAAGCCTTGCATAGGCTTCAGGCCAGTTAAATGAGCCCACACTGGGCAATGGAGGTGAAGGAAGTGGGTTTCTTTATCTCATTTTTAAATGAATACTTTAATCTTTCTTTTTTTTTTTTTTTTCAGTGACCAACATGATTTATAAAGCCTCTAAATGATTTATATTCTGTTTGCATGATTTAGTGTCCTGAGTGAATGGAGTTTGGTTGAAAATGGCTTAATGACAAATGGTTTCTTTATAGCATAGATGGAGCTTAATCCATGTTTTTAAAAATCTTTCTGATTAAAGCCTTACAAGGATCAGACCAAGGCACTGCCTGTTGCCAGGGTATCTGCTAGAAATGTAGCTCCCAAGGAACAACGTAAAGGATTTACGTCATGACAGAACAAAGAGTTACTTTTTGAAATACAGTGGTGATGAGACAGCTTTATGGATTTCCACTTCAGACAGCAAGATCTTAAGGGAAAAGCAGGGAAATAAAACCAACCTGATTAAATAATTAAGAGCAACTCCAGAGAAGACTAGATCACCTGTTATCTTATGCCAAGTAAGATAACTGCCCTTTGATCCTAGTTGTTCACGGTCTGTGTATTTTGTTCTGAAGTGAGGATGTTGAGGTCCTGTCTGAAGACACAGAATCACAGAATGTTAGAATGTTAGGGGTTGGAAGGAACCTTGAAAGATCATCTGATCCAATTCCCTAAAAAGACAGGGTTTAGGGTATAAAAAGAAAAGTCTTGGACTGGGTGTCCTTTGGGATTGTCCTGTCTGTGACAGGACAATTATTGCTGTCTACAGCTACCTGAAGGGTGGTTGTAGCCAGGGGGAGGTTACTTTCTTCTCTCAGGTAACCAGCACCAGAACAAGAGGACACAGTCTCAAGCTATACCAGGGGAAGTTTAGGCTGGAGGTGAGGAGAAAGTTCTTGACTGAGAGAGTCATTGGCTGCTGGAATGGGCTGCCCAGGGAGGTGGTGGAGTCACCGTCCCTGGAGGTGTTCAAGGCGGGTTTGGACATGGCACTTGGTGCCATGGTCTAGTCTTGAGGTCTGTGGTATCGGGTTGGACTTGATGATCTTTGAGGTCTCTTCCAACCTTGGTGATACTGTGAGGCTGTGAAGTGAGGCAGGAAAAGTTGGAGTTTGAATAAGCGTAATGAGCAATTTCTTTAAGGGTACTGGAGCACTGGAACAGGCTGCTCACTATGTGGATTTTATGCTGTGGTAGTGCAAATCATTACACAGTGTAGAAGCCTGGACTTGTGTTTACACTACTTTCTAGCTTCACACCTTTTAGCAACTGTACTTGGGTAACTGGGTACATGTGAAGAGATACTGAAAGTCAGATAGTAGAATGACATTTGCAAGTTTAGGCATCCGAGATGCATTTGTGTGGTTGTGCAGGAGAGGCCCAGACAACACAAAAGTGAATTTTCAATATATAACCACAAGAAGCAACCAATAGGAGAGAATATATAGAATCATAGAATTTATTTGGTTGGACAAAACCCCTAAGATCATAAAATCCAACCATCAATCTACTACCACCACGGCCATTAGACCATGTCCTTATGTGAAAGAAAGGATTGTCTTCTAAAACAGCTAGTGAAACAAGGACAAAACAGTGCTAATGTAAAAAACAACAGAAATTTTACCTTCGCATGCAATGTAGAGGTTCCAGTTCAGAGAAATGCCTTAAAGTGCATGTTTGGAGGTCTCTGAGCATGTTTAGATGCTGTGATCAGGGAAGATCTTAGAATCATAGAATGGTTTGGGTTGGAAGTGATCTTTAGATCACCTACTTCCAACCCCCACCCTGCCACAGACAGAAATACCTTCCACTAGACCAGTTTACTCAAGGCCTCATCCAATCGGACCTTGAACAACTCCAGGGAGAGGGCATCCACAACCTCTCTGGGCAACCCCTCCCAGTGTCCCACCACCCTAATTGTAAAGAACTTCTTCCCTATATCCAGTACAAATCTCTTCTCCTCAAGTTTCAAACCTAGTCCCTCTCATCCTATCACTACAAGCCCTTCTAAAAAGTTCCTCCCCAGCTTTCCTGAAAGCCCACTTTGGCCACTGAAATGCTACTGTAAGATCTCCCTTGAGCTTTCTCTAGGTTGAATAACTGAAGATACCTGCTTCAGTGCTGTCTGAGGTTTAGATGGTGAGATTATTATCCCTCAGACAGCAGAACTTCCATTCCATTTCCACCTTCTTTTGCAGCAGCCTGTTTATTTTCTTTGAGCCCTGGCTTGAATTCTTGTGTTTTGGCAATAACAGGCTCGACTGCTGCTTGTGTTGTTCTCCCCCACCACTGCCACCTCTGAAACTAAGTCTGTTTTTTTGTACTTTCTGTGTTTTGGAAGTGGGGGAGTGGAGGAGTTGCTAACAGAGGTAGTCAGTAACTGACTAAACGTGTCTGCTTGGTTGAATTTAAGGAAATATGCAACAAATGCTAAAGGGAACCAAATGGATGATTTGTTATTCTTGGGGAGAATTCTCCACTTAAAGTGATGCCCCCAAAGACCCAGCTGGAATGTTAAATAAAAACCAAGGAACTCCTACAAGTGTGTCAGCAGAGATAAGCTGCTCACAGCAAGGGCCTTTGAAAAATTAGAGCTGAAAAATAATATTCTTGAAAAAAAAGGAGTTCTCCTAAGAAAACAGAAAGCAAGGAAATTAAAAGCACAACAGGGACTGGCCACAGTCCTTAGGTTGTGAAGGGTCTGTCAAACAAAATTCTGTGAACACAAAACCCTGACTTTTTTTCCCCCACTGTACTAGTACATGTGTACAGTGAGAGGAAATGGCCTGAAATTGCGGGAGGGGAGGTTTAGGTTGGATACTAGGAAAAATTTCTCTCCTGCAAGAATGGTCAGGCATTGGAACAGGTTACCCAGGGAGCTGATGGAGTCACCATCCCTGGAGGTGTTCAAGAAATGTATGAACATGGCACTTTAGGATGCGGTTTAATGGCCATGGTGGTCTTAGGCAGACGGTTGGACTTGGTGATCTCAGAGGTCTTTTCCAAGCCACACAATTGTATGATTCTACACACACACTTTATTCTAAGTAGTATTGCTTGCATTGTTATGACCAACTGAGATTTTAAGTGAACAGAGGAGTGCTCACACGACCATGCACCATCCCAGTGGCCTTCCAGAAAAGTGCTCTTTGCATCCGGAAAAGGAAGCTTTCTATCTCCCCTCCTTTCTCTTCCCACAAAACCTAAAGAAATATAGGAAAATATTAAGGAGAAGAAGTGACAGTCAGGATTCTGTGAAATTATATTATGGCCCCTTAGAACATGGTTTTACGGCCACAGAGTTCTTAGGTTGAAGGCTGGACTCAATGATCTTAGAGGTCTTTTCAAACCAAAACAGTTCTGTGATTCTGTGTGACAGGCAGATTCTTTTCAGGCAGAATTAAATTTCACTCACCAGATGTACTGTAAGGATGATAACTACAGATCTGGACACATGCCTAGCACCAAGCAGTGAAAAGGCATCATCGATCCATTCGGTGGGAGTCACAAACAAGGCTTCAAACTGCAGGGATGTTTTGTTATTGACCAAATTGAGTCAGTTGATAGAGCATTTGCTGTGCCTGCTCTCCATTTGCTGCTCAGATGACTCATCTGGATCCCCAGAATTTGCAATGTGACAAATCCTTGTGTAGATATGAAGTCAGTGTGCTCAGACTACTACAAACAGGAGGATCTGTATGTGCCAATACTAGCAAAATAATGCTTTAGTAACTTAGAGTGGTTAACATATAATTATTTAGGCTGGAAAAGAACTTTAAGATTGAGTCCAACAATTAATCCTACCAAGTCCACCGCTAAACCATATACCCAAGCACCACATCTACATGTCTTTTAAACACCTCCAGGGCTCAGATGCCATCACCTGCCTGGGTAATCTCTTCCAGTGTCTGACTACCCTTTCAGTGAAAATATTTTTCCTGATGTCCAGCCTACACTTGCCCTCATGCAGCTTGAGGTCATTCCCCCTTCTGTCACTAGTTACTTGGGAGAAGATTCTCCAGATTTACAAATTAATGCAGGTATTCTGTGTAGAAAGACTAATTATCTATTCTTATCACCACAGTTATTTCTGAGAGTCCAAACCGGGTGGTTAGGATTGTGACATGAGGGAAGACATGATATCCCAGAACAAATCTATTTCTATATGATAAATTAAGTGTATTTCCAATTTTTGTTGTTATTGTTGTTGTCCATGAGTTCAAATCTCCCCTAGTACTTGATGTGGAAAACATACTGAACAGTGAAATCACAGAGAATCATAGAATGGTTTGAGTTAGAAGGGACTGTAAAGATCACCCCATTCCAACCCCCTTGACACGGGTAGGAACATCTTCTGGCAGACCAGGTTGCTCAAGGCCCTGTCCTACCTGCCCTTGAACACTTCCAGGGAGGAGGCATCCACAACTTCCCTTGGTAACCTGTTCCAGTGTCTCACCACCCTCACTGTAAAGAATTTCTTCCTAATATCCAACCTAAATTTACCCTTTTCCAACTTTAACCTATTACACTTCATTCTATCACTACAAGATCTTGTAAGAAGTCCCTCTCCAGCTTCCACGTAGATCCCTTTCATTTATTGGAAGGCCGCTATAAGGTCTCCCTGGAGTATTCTCTTCTCCAGGCTGAGCAGCTCCAAGTGTCACAGGCTGTCCCAATAGTGGGTCTGCTCCAGCTATCTGACATGCTCCATCTCTTGGATGTCTCCTTGTAATAAAAAATTGCCTTCAGTAGAAAAAGTGCCTTCAGTACTAGAAAACTGTTATCTGTTCAACAACTTCTCAATCAATCAAAATGCAAGGCTGTAATCTATTTTCTTATGCAGTCTTGTTGGTTGGGGTTTTTTCTTGCTTTTGGGGGTATTTGTGTGTGTGTGGCTTTGTTGTTGTTATTGAAGAATTAAATTTGGCACATTTTTTGGTAGAACTCAGAAATTGATCAGAGATTTTTAGTGTCTCACGGAGGTATTTGGATGGTAGATGTCCTAGGATATGTCAGAGTGTTTAAAGAAAAGTTGATTATTCAGTGAAACAAACCAGTACTCTGCCAAATCTGTAAAGGATCAATAGCTCAGTGTGAAGTTAGGTGTAAATCATAGAATTGTTTTGGCAGGAGACCTCTAATATCATTGAATCCAACCATCAGCCTAACACCACCATGGCCATTAAGCTGTGTCCCAGAGCACCATGTCCACACAAACCCCACAGTGTCTTGTCACTTGGAGTAGATATAAAGCCTGTGAAAAAAACATCATTAAAGAATTGTAGAGAATTTTAAGCACAGAGATCAAGTAATGATCTGAGCAAAATTCTAACATGTCTGATATTCACAGAATCATAGAAAACTTCACGTTGGAAAAGACCCTCAGGATCCCCAAGTCCAACCGATAACCCTACTCTACAAGGTTCACCCTTGAGCCATATCACCAAGCACCACATTCAAAAGGCCTTTGAACACACTCAGGGTTGGCAACTCAACCACCTCCCTGGGCAGCCCATTCCAGTGTCTGACCACTCTTGTCATAAGAATTTTTTTCCTAATGTCCAGTCTAAACCTACCCAAACACAACTTGAGGCTGTTCTCTCCACAACATCCTTTCAGATACCTGTAGACAGCAATGAAGTCTCCCCTCAGCCTCTTCTTTTTCAAACTAACCATGTCAAATTCCCTCAGTCACTCTTCATCAGATTTATTCTCCAGGCCCTCCCCCAGCTTCATTGCACTTCACTGCACTTGTTCCAGCACCTCCACAACCCTTTTACATTGAGGTGCCCCAAACTGAACACAATACTCTAGATGTGGCCTCACCAGAGCCGACTACAAGGGAACAATCACCTCCTTGCTCCTGCTGGACACAACATCTCTAATACAAGCCAGGATGCCATTGGCTTTCTTTGCCACCTGGGCACACTGCTGGCTCATACTCATCTGCTTGTTGATCAGAACCTGCAGGTTATTTTCTGCTAGACAGCTTTCCAGCCACACTTCCCCAAGCCTATAGTGTTGCTTGGGGTTGTTGTGACCCAAGTGCAGGACCTGGCATTTGGCCTTGTTGAAACCCATTAAGATTGAGCTATCCAAGTCCCTCTGTAGAGCCTCCCTGCCCTCACGCTGATCAAGACTCTCATTTAACTCAGTGTCATCTGTGAACTTACTGATGACACACTCTTTATCTTTATCAAAGTCATCAATAAAGATGTTAAACAGTATCACAGTACATGTCCAAGTGGGAATTGAAAGTATCCAGAAAAGGAGATTCTATCACCTCTCTAGGCAGCCTGATCCAGTGCTCTGGCACACTGAAATTAAAGAAGTTCCTCCTCATGTTTAGGTGAAACTTCTTATCACAGTATCACAGTATCACCAAGGTTGGAAGAGACCTCAAAGATCATCAAGTCCAACCCACCACCACAGACCTCAAGACTAGACCATGGCACCAAGTGGTCCCACCAGTGAGCCACGAAGAACAGGGCTTGTGTAGCTCAGACATGCTGCTAAGGCAGCAGAGCTTTGCATCAAAAGGTTTCTTGGTTCTGTTTGCCGATATGGTGCCCCATTCTTTTAATTGGATATGCTCTTCCTCTTCCCATCCTCCTTTGCAAATGGGAAGCAGCTTACAGCATCTACATTTACCGGTGATGGGAACTGACTGTATCTTCTGAAGGTCTCCATATGACCTGTAGTAGAGTCATCATTTTCATTTTCTACATGCTGTGGGAATTTGGACTGGAAGAAGTAACACAAAGGCAAAGGCATAATCACTTGATCTAAAAGCAAGCTGGTTTTCTTTAAATGCTGATAGGAAAATAGAGTGAATGGCTGAAGTGAATGTCAAGTTTAACTAAATCACATTGTTAGCATTTTAATCCTGGTGTATAAGGAGGCACCAGGTGGTGAGGGTGGTGAGGCACTGGAACAGGTTGCCCAGGGAGGTTGTGGCTGCTCCCTCCCTGGAGGTGTTCAAGACCAGGTTGGAGGAGGCCTTGAGTAACCTGTACTAATGGGAGGTGTCCCTGCCTATGGCAGGGGGTTGGAACTAGATGATCCTTGAGGTCCCTTCCAACCTTACCATTCTATGATTCTATAAAATCCATCAAATTGCAGAGCAGGGCATAGTCAGCCATCAAATCTCATCTACTGTTTCTGAAAAATTTTGCCTTGTAAGAAACTGCCTAACTGCTAGTGACCATGCTAGAGAATCCAAGATGCCCAATTAATTACAGGGTAATAATAATAGTTACTCAGGTAATGCTACTGCTAACAGAGCTTGGTTTTTCAATAGCTGATACTTCTCTGGTATGTTAGTACCCAACTACATCACTGAGAACCTACTGAAGATAAAGCAACCTGCAAGCTACTTGGTGCTAAGCCATCAGTTAGCCCTAAGAGTGCAGCCTTCCAAGGCTTAGGTAAAAGTGTGGTGTCAAGTGGTATTTTCTGCCCTTGTGGATGTTCTTAGGGGGATCTTGCAAACATTTCCCAGGAGAAGTAGTTTAGAAGCATTACCTGGCTTAGACTTGCTTCACTGCACTGAGGGAGCTAACCCTTTCACTAGTCCATACTAGTTACAGGTATTATGCAGGCTTATTGTACAACCACTTCTCATCTTCTCTTGAGTTTATGATGTATTTCAACTTTCTTGTTGCTTTGGTGAAATAATAACAAGCTTCTGCCTTATGATACTGTGCGTCATAAGAGCTGTATCAATGTTCCAGATGAGGAAATTTAGTGCATCCTCAGTAAGTTTGTGGATGGATGGGACTGTTCGCATGCTTGAGGCTAGGAAGACACTGCAGAGAGATCTGGCCAGCCTGGATAGATGGGCTGAGGTCAGTTGTATGAGGTTTAACAAACCAAATCATTGGGTGCAGCACCTGAGTAACAAAAACCACATGACCTCTCCAGCTTTTGTGCAGAGTGGCTGGAAACTACTCAGCAGAAAAGGACCTGGGAGTGCTCATTGACAGCTGGCTGAACATGAACCAACACTGAGTTCAGTTGGCCAAGAAGGCCAACAGTATTCTGGTCTGGATCAGCAATAGTGAGGCCAGGAGGAGTAGGGAAGTGATTGTGTTCCCCCACTGGGTACTAGTGATGCCATAACTCAAATATTGGGTTTAGTCTTGGGCCTCTCACTCCAAGAAATACATTAGTGTGCTGGAGCATGTCCAGAGAAGGGCAAAAAAACTGGTGAAAGGTCTTAGAAGGACCAACTGAAGGAACTGAGGTTGTCTAGTCTGGAGAGGACGAGGTTGAGGGGACATGCCATTGCTCTCTACAACTCTCTAAAAAGAGGTTGGAGTGAGGTGGGGATTGGTGTCTTCTGTCTATTAAGTGACAGAATGAGAGGAAGTGTCCAGAAATTCTTTTCTGCAAGGGTGGTCAGGCATTGGAACAAGCTGCCCAAGGAGGTGATGGAGTCACCATCTCTGGAGTTACTCAAGAAACATGGACATGGCACTTTGGGGCATAGTTTAATGGCCGTGGTGGTGTTAGTTTGATAGTTGGATTCTATGATCTTAGAGGTGTTTTCCATTCAAAAACATAGAAGCATAGAAGCTGTTCCTATTATTCCTTCCTTCATGTGTGGCACTGTTACGTGAGGACCTTCAGGAGGTGAAATGGAGTTCACCCAAGAAGTCTCAATGTTAAATAACTTTCACACTATTATTATTTTCCTAGCTGTAGTTCAAGAAAGTTGTAGTAATAGGATAGACCCCCACTGTGTTAGGGACCTTACAAACAGAGGAGAAAAAAATCCAGTGTTTTTCCCAAAGAATTTGAAATTAATTAGCTTTCTCCATTCTGGGTATCATCTCCATACCTACAGCAAAGAAAAATCTTGTTTGCTTATTTATTTTGACTGAATTCAATTTAGAACAGACAACTTAGTTTATTTTTTCCTTTAAAAAGATGATGCCAAACTGAATGCTAACATCCTTGAAGTATGATCCCTCTGTTTTTAATAGGAGGTAAATGCTTGTGATTCATTTGGCTGATCCTGGGTGAAAAATACAACAAAGATTTGTCTTAATTGGCCATAAGTAGAGTGGATCTTTTAAACAGAAGCAAGCTACCTCTCAAGCTGTGGGTGATATATTATCTGGTATATGGTATGAAAAATTAGCCAACACATTTACCATCCCCTCCAGGAAGCCCTGTGATTAAATTTAACGTAGCTGACCTTGTTGTCCTAAGTCTAATGAGCCAGAATGGATAGAAATGTCCTTGATCCAGCTGGTGTTTTTTTAGTGTCAGGCTCTAGTCTTATATAATTTATCCACCTTAACCCCACCAGTGGTGCAATTGCTTAATGCACTGGCCTGTCACCTTTCAAATGGGATTTTTTGTCTGCTTGGTGGAAAGTGAAATTAGGCTCAGCTGCTTGCAGAGGCAACGATACATGGCTTCAGACTGAGGAAGCAAAGCCTGGGTTTTGTTCTGAGAACTGTGTGGATACAAAGGTGAGAACTCTCCACTACCTAATAGAATGAATCTTGTTTCCAAAGTGCCCAGTCTTGAGGACAGCTTCCACAGGATCTGCCTGTTAGCAGCAGATGCAAGATCATTTGTGCTGTGATAATGCTGGTTTGTGAACTTTTAGATAATGTATATACATTCTACATATTTTTGCATGACTTAACCTAAATACTGCTCATCATGCATCCAGCACATGCTGTCCAAAAACAAGCAGAAGCAAAGAATTCTCAAACAAAAGGATTACAAAATGCATTTTTGGCTGCCTGAGTTACATGTCCAGTCTGGAGCTGTAGTCCCCACTGCTGAAACAAGCATCCCATCTTTTTTTTTTTTTTTTTTTTTCAGNACTCTCATGCCTTTTTTTTTTTTTTTTTTTTTTCAGCACAATTTTCAGCTCTTGCTGACATGTCACATCTTTCACCATGAAAAGAGATTCCCTTCCTTGGTCAGATCCTTTCCCAGAGGTGCAAAAGACTTTGCCCAGCTAAAACTGCCAAGAACCCCCTAGGCTGCAATTAACTGGGATTCACTTCAGCTTTTGCCTATTTAACAACATCTGAGATTTGCTTTAGGAGGAGATTATGACAGGCTTTCAAAGTGCTTCTTTTTTTCCAAGCAGCTGAGAAAATGTTTGATTAAGAGCTTGTATCATACACAGGGGCCTGCTTAAACCTTGTTTTAGAGCCAGTTAGGCACAAGGCTAAAAGCCAACAGCTCCCATGGATCACAGACAAGCCTGTGTAAGCATGGGGTTGACTGTCATTGATATCTCAGGAGCTCTTCCTATTCTTCTTGTCTACCTGAAGACATGTATGGATGGAAGAAACCTTGGTCAGATGAACCCTGTGAGGTAAGGAAATAAATTCAAACAGATGCCCAGTGTTTCCTCTAGGAAGATAGGGCACAGGTAAGGTTGCAAAAGCTGCTACTCAAGCCACCAGTCAGTAGTGTGATTCTGGTCTGGATCAGCAACAGTGCAGCCACCAGGAGTATGGAAGTGACTGTGCCCCTGTACTCAACAATAGTGAGGCCGCACTTCGAATCCTGGGTTCAGTTCCGGGCCCCACTCTTCAAGAAGAACATTGAGGGGCTGGAGCATGTCCAGCAAAGAGCAACAAACCTTATGCAGGGTCTAGAGAAGAGGTCTGGTGTGCAGCAGCTGAGGGAGCTAAGGTTGTTTAGTGTGGAGAAGAAAAAGCTAATTGGCAAAGGAAGTCTCTGAGAAACTGTGTGCAGTTCTGGAGCAGGAAGGACATGGAAGTGTTGGAGCGGGTCCAGAGGAGGACCACAAAGATGATCAGAGGGCTGGAGAAGCTCTCCTATGGGGACAGGCTGAGAGAGTTGGGGCTCTGTAGCCTGGAGAAGAGAAGGCTTCCAGAGACCTGATAGTAGCCTTCCAGTATCTGAAGGGGGCCTACAGGAAGGCTGGCGAGGGACTATTCACAAGGTCTTGCAATGCCAGGACAAGGGGCAATGGGTTTAAACTGGCAGAGGGGAGATTTAGACTGGATGTTAGGAGGAAGTTCTTTGCAGTGAGGGTGGTGAGGCACTGGCACAGGTTGCCCAAGAGGTTGTGGTTGCTCCCTCCCTGGAGGTGTTCAAGGCCGGGTTGGACGAGGCCTTGAGTGAGCTGTACTAGTGGGAGGTGTCCCTGCCTATGGCAGGGCGTTGAAACTAGATGATCCTTGAGGTCCCTTCCAACCTTACCATTCTATGATTCTATGATTCTCTATGGTGTGTAATGGCACTCCAGGTGGTCTGTTCCATGACCTTCCCTGTCACTGAGATCAGACTGACAGGTCTATAGTTGTCCAGATCTTCCTTTCAGCCTATTTTGATGGGTATCACATTTTTTACCTTCTAGTCCATTGGGACTTCATCAGATAGGATGGACTTCCAGTAAATAACAGGGAGTGGCTTGTTGATCAAACCTCTGCAGCATAAAAGAGAGGAGACTTCCGATGGTGCTGCTGATGTGCTACATACACTCCATGCGGTCAAAATAGAGTTGTATTCCTCCTCCCATGCTTTTCATGTAGTAAAGCTAACACAGATTTGTTCAGATGCTTGCACAAATCTAAAGGCAGTCGTATTAAGGGAGGAGTTCAGTCTTTTTGTGGGGGAAGGAAAATAGTTTGAATAGGATTTAGTATTTGTTTGGTGTATTGTAGTCTATGAACACAAACTGGAACACATGAAGGCCCATCTCAACATGAGTTATAACTTCTTTACTGTAAGGGTGCTGGAGCACTGAAACAGGCTGCCCAGAGGTGTTGTGGACACATTACTGTGTGTCCTGCCCTAAGTGATCCTGTTTTGGCAGCAAAGTTAAACACAATCCCCAGAGGTCTCTTTCAATCACTACCGTTCTGTCATTCTACAGTTCTGTTGTACCCAGAAAAGAATGAGTGCAGAGGGACATCTCCAGGCTTCAGTTTGCAAACAGGCTCATGGTCTGGTAGCTTAAATGTTTCTGGAGTTTTGTTTTGAGTTTTTTGGGGGGTTGGGGTTTTTGTTTGTTTGTTTGGGGTTTTGGGGGTTTTGTTTTTTGCCTTTTTTTTTTTTTTTTTTTCTCTTGCTTTACTCATTTTGTACCCACTAATATCCTGATGGGACTGGAACATCTATCATATGAGTAAAGGATGAGAGAGCTGGATCCGCTGAGTTTGGAGAAGAGGCTGAGGAAGGACTTACAAATACATACAACTATGTCATGGCTGAGCGTCAGGAAAATGGGACCAGAATTCTCAGTGGTTCCAAATGACAGGACAAAAGGTAATGGGTATAAGCTTGAACATAGTAAGTTCCATCTAAACATGAGAAGTATCTTTTTTACTTTGAGGGTATCAGAGCACTGGAACAGGCTGCCTGAAGAGGTAGTGGAGTCTCTATCTCTGGAGACTTTCAAGGCCTGAATGGTCATGTTCCTATGTAATCTGCTTTAGGGGATCCTGCTCTGGGAGAGGCATAGGACTCAATTTGCAGCAGTCTTTCCAATCTCTACTGTTCTGTAATTCCATGATATCTTGGTTTGGTTTTGCTTTCTGGCAGTCAGTTGCTGTAGTGCAGTTCCTCAGCAGTCTTCTTGGGGTCAGAAGTTTAGATAGAGCTGAAAACACAACACTTGATAATGTATGTTCCCTTAAGTGAGTAGAATGTCTGTCTCAACTTTAAGAGGCTGTTCTTATACTTGAGTTAGACTCAGAAATGATTAAATAGGAGTATTAATATTTCAAAATACTGCAGTAGGATTTCCATTCTCATCCTTAAATGGTAAATGACTTGACCAAACTTCCCTCAGTCAGCAGAAAGACTCACTTTGTCTTCATTTGTGTCTGGATCAAAGAGATGGTGGTGCTGGTTAACAGCCAGCTAAACACAAGTCAGCAGTGTGCTGGGGTAGCCAAGACAACCAACATCTCAGGCAGCCAAGAAGGCCACCAGCAACATGGCCTGGATCAGCAATAGTGTGGCCAGCAGGAGTAGGGAAATAGGGAAATGGGGACTGACAAGGCCATCCCTCAAATTCTGGGTTGAATTCCGGGCCCCTCACTACAAGAAGGACATTGAGGGGCTGGAGAACGTCCAGAGAAGGGCAGTGATATTCTGGTGAAGGATCTGGAGAACAGATCTGGTGAAGAGCAGCTGAGGGAACCAGGGTTGTTCAGTCTGGAGAAGAGGAGGCTGACTGAAGACCTCACTGCCCACTACAACTCTCTGAAAGGAGTTTGGAATGAAGTGGGGGTCAGTCTCTTCTTCCTAGTATAAGGTGATAGAACAAGAAGAAATGGCCTGAAATTGTGCTAGGGGAGATTTAGATGGGATATTAGAGAATTTTTTTTTCCTGCAAGAGTGTTCAGGCATTGGAACAGGCTGCCCAGGGAAGTGGTGGATTTACCAGCCCTGGAAGTGTTCAAGAAATGTGTGGCCATGGCACTTCGGGACATGATTTAATGGTCATGGTGGTGTTAGGCTGATGGTTGGCCTCAATGATCACAGAGTTCTGTTCCAACCAAAACAATTCTGTGATTGTGCAAGTGAAGGGGTTATTTCTCTTGCTAGGTATTTTTTTCAGTGGTACTACTGTAACTTTCAAGATGAAGGAGATAATGCAAGGAGGGGCACTGAAAGTAAATGTCAGAGGGATAAAACATGGGTAGAAGTAATTTAATTTTCCTTCTTTGTTGGGGGAGTTCATTTCATCTCGAAACTGAATGCAGGCTCAGCTCCCAGATCTTTGCAAAATCATCTAGACATAATGTAATTTGGGAAAAGCAGTGGTCTACATTTTCTTGATGTGACAACATATGGATATTAGCATTTTTTCATTTCTCCAATCAATATACATAAAGCATGCAGAAGGCAAACAAGTCATGCAATAAGACTCAGATGATTTTTTAATACTGTCAAGATTTTATCAGTCAGCAAATGAGATAAAAAAAGGGTAAGTCAATTTGAAATAGCATTGGACAGAAGTGAAACAGACTCATCTTTATGTTGGCATTTGGATTTCTTTTCTGGAAAACTTGTAATGTTTCAGTAAGCATAGGGAATGGAAAGAGAGGAGGACTTTGAGTTGCTTCTCTACAACCCCTTTGCAAGAGCCTACTCTTTTGATTTCCCAGAGGTATCCAGCATGTTAACATATTTTTTATTATTATTATTCTAATCTGAATTATGAAGAGTAGGAGCAGAGGGATCTTGTTCAAAGATCCTTTTTTATTTTTCTCCTTGAAAAGGAAATACTTCACAATTAAGAATATCTAATTAAAAAGATTTTATGGGGGTTTATTTTTGCGAGAGTTTTGAGTCGTGGTTTGTGTTGGTTTTAATTTAGCTAACGCATTTCATACATTGGTTTCTCAGGTGTGGCCACAAAGGATAAAATTTACTGTGTAATTGGATTGTGACAGATGAGAAAAAAAGAGAAAAAAGGAAAAAAAAAAAAAAAGGCAATGGTTTCTAATAAGTTGTTATTCTGCAGTATTTCCAAACATTTGTCCACCCAAAATAATTCAAGTGTGGTAAAAGAAAAAACTAAATAAGGATACATAATTTGACTTCACTGTAAAGAAAGCATTAGAACATTCTCTTGCCCTCCAGCAAGCAGCACAAATAACAAACATTGGTCAAAAAAAAACCCACTAAGGATACAAATAAGGAGATATAATACATCTCAAACTTGTGGTTAGGGCTGACTTAAACAGAATTTAATATACCAGCCACATTGCATTGCAAGTGAATTCTCATCTTGCCCAAATACTAACAGATGTTTAATCAATAAGATGTACCATAAAGGGCACCACAATTAGTAGGTCTGAGAAATGCTCTTGTGTGATGTTAGGAAGCTGTAATTATGGACCAAATCTCATAAGCATTTTGCACAGATGACACATAATACCAATATTCCAGCTCAGAGAAAAGGCTGCATGGCACTTTCAACATGATTACAGGCACAAAGAGACAACAACCCTGATCTTGGAGAATGTATTTAAACAAATATCAAAACTGCCACAGGGAAGGAGAAGGAGAGGGAGAGGGAGAGGGAAAAATAGCAAAAACCAGCTCTTGGACCCAGTTCTCTGGGGTCTTTGTCACATTTTTCCTCAGATGGTCACAATGACCTCATGCAATGCTACAGGCTTGCAGCAGAGTGGCTGGAAGGCTGCCTCGTGGAAGAGGTCCTGTGGGTGTTGGTTGACAGCTGGCTGAATGGGAGCCAGCAGTGAGCTCAGGAGGCAAAGGTGGCCAACAGTATCGTGGCCTGGGTCATCAATAGTGTGCCCAGCAGGACTACAGAGGTTATTGCCCCACTGTACTTGGCACTGGTGAGGCCACACTTCAAGTACTGCCTTCAGTTGTGGGCCCCTCACACCAAGAAAAACATTGAGGTTCTGGAGCATGTCCAGAGAAGGGCAGCAAAATTCGTGAAGGATGTAAAGAACAGGTCTGATAAGGAGCAGCTGAGGGAACTGGCATTACTTAGTCTAGAGAAGATGAGGCTTCTTGTAGGTTCCCTTCAGACATTCAAATGCAGCTATAAGGTTTTTGTGAAATGTTTCCTTCTCCAGGTTGAACACCCCCAGCTCTTTCAGCCTGTCTTCATAGGAGAGGTGCCCCAGCCCTCTGAACGTTGAGTTCATCATACCTCCTGGTCATGAATTTCTCCAGCAAAGAGAGACCATTGATTAGACCAGATGATCCTAGAGGTCTTTTCCAACTAAAACAATCCTATGATTCTATAATGGCATAGACAAGTGTTCTCCCATCTGCACCCCTTTCAGAAACAATAACCCCCCCAAATTACTGGGATTTCAGAAATGTTACCTTTCTGTGAATGAATATGAACTTCCATCTTGAATGTCTTAAAAGGATCAATACAGCAATGTTCAGTAATTTGGAATTGCTATACTTAACCTGTAATTACATCTGTCTAGTGAAACTTCTAGCTGGGCTGAACCTCTTCAAAGCTTCAATCAATCAGATTCCATATAACACCTCTGCCTATAAATTCCAGAAAGGTTAATTTATGCCAATATTATGAATCATGCAGGTTTTGGCAACAATTTGAAGACTATATTTTGTCCATAGGAAAGCGAAGGAAGAAATATGGCTTGATGGATTATATAGACAGAAGAAAAATCTCTTTTAAAGGCATGTTCTACAACTTAATTAATCATCAATTGATTGGCTGGTGCCAGTGATAAGCTTCATTGTAGCTAATGAAGCTTCATCAATGTATGCCAGCTGAGAATCTGACCAATAATTCCTCAGGTAAGATTTATAAATGGTACAGAGGAAATAGATTGTCAGAAAATATGAAAAGTAGCCCTATTAATGCATACTTTTAATTTAGTTATTCCCAAGGAGCATGCATTTCATTACTGCCAGTGCAAACTGGTGCAGGTCATTTGATCCCATGATGGATCTCCCAGATATGTCCCATAATATGTTGCCAAGTGAGGTGGTGGAGTCACTGTCCCTGGAAGTGTTCAGGAAATGTGTAGACATGGCACTTCCAGGCATGGTTTAATGGCTATGGTAGTCTTAGGCTGAGGGTTGGACTCAATGATCTTGGAGGTCTTTTCCAACAGAAACAATTCTATGATTCTATAATGGGTGTCCCATTAAGTGCACTCACAAGCTAAACCATTCATACACATGTCAGCAGTCAGCAGGGCTAAGGCAATCAAAACCCCAGTGACAGAATCATACAATTATTTAGGTTGGAAAAGACCTCTAAGATCCATGAGTCCAAGTGTCAGCCTAACACCACCATGGCCATTGAGCCATGTCCCAAAGTGGACGTTCAGCCTCACGTTCATCCAGCTATCGGCTAGCACCCACAGGTCTTTTTCTACTGGGCAGCTTTCCAGCTACTCTGCCCCAAACCTGTAGTATTCATGAGGTTACTGTGACATGAGTGCACACCCAGAGCTTGCCCTTTTTGCCATACAATTGACCTTGCCATATGAACCTGCTGGCAAAGGTCTGCAGCCTCCACTCAACCCCGCTAGCATCACCCTGGATTTTACTCTCCTTACAGCCAGCAGCAATCCCTGCTACTCCTTGGATGGGGACCTTCATCAGTGAAACACCTAGAGAGAGGGTACCTTGGCAAATGTCTCAACTTCCAACTATAAACTGAGACATGAAGAAATGCAGAGCAGGCCTACAAGGATAACCAGGGCAAGAGTGTCTGTCTTAGAAGAGGGGGCTGGGAAAAGCTTGCCTTGTTTAGCCTAGCAAAATGAAAGCTGAGATGGGATCTGATTGCTATCTATAAATACATCAGGAGGATAAACACCAGAGAGGGAGGAGAGCAATTTAAGCCAAAGGACAATGTTGGCACAGGAACAAATGAGTCTAAACAGGCAATGAATAAATTTTGGCTGTGTAGGAAAGGAAGGTTTCTGAGCATCAGAAGAGTGAGGTTGTGGAGCAACCAGAGTCGACTAGTGGGAACTTGACTCCTTGCAATGTAGCCTATTGACACAGAACAGCATCATGTGCCAGATGTGAACTGGGCTTGTTAACACAAATGGTCACTTCTTGTCATTTGTCTGGCCCTTTTGAGATGTCAAAGAGGGGAATGAATCTGCTCCTAGGTGTAACCACTCTGTTTACTCAAAGTTCTATCCTGTGGACTTCTCCAAATAACATATTGTCATAGGTTCTTTCATCGTGAGTGTCCCTGTCTACTGCCAGTAGTCTTCAGGTGTTAGGCATGCTTGGCTTTGGAAAGAAGTGTGCAGTCTTTAATATATTCTGCACAATTCCAACATTCAGCTTACCTTGGATATAAATATATATAATATTTGAAAGAGGGTGCTATTCTAAATGGCATAAATTTTCATTAAATTGAAGTCACAAAGCAGTGAGGAAGCCAGACATTTGAAAACCTGATAAGGAATCATTTCATGTAATTCTGATACTGTTTTCTTTTCATAAAAGCCATTTTTAGAAGCATTCAGACTGACTGTAAAATTTTTTTTTATTCTCTTTGATTGCTTGTTTCATGACCTTGATGGGGTTTTTTTCTTTCTTTCTTTTTTTTTTTTTTCATTACAAGCAATATATAAAAACATCATCTAATTTAATGTAACTCTTGAGAAGAGGCTTAAATTCATTTCTTCTGAATGTGATGTCCTAATATTTCATAGAATCATGGAATTGTTTTGGTTGGAAAAGACCTCTAAGATTATCAAGTCCAACTATCAACATAACATCACCATGGCCATGAAACCATGTCCCAAAGTGCCATGGTCACATACTTCTTGAACACTTTCAGGGATGGCGACTCCAGCACCTCCCTGTGCAACCTGTTCCAACACCTGACCACTTCTGCAGGAAAGACTTTTTTCCTAATTTCTAATCTAAGCCTTCCCTGGCATGATTTCAGACCATCTCTTCTATTCATTCACCCCATACTAGGAAGAAGAGACCAACCCCCACCTCACTCTAACCTCCTTTCAGGGAGTTATAAAGAGTAATGAAGTATTCCCTCACTCTCCTTTTCTCCAGACTAAACAAACACAGTTCCCTCAGCCACTCCTCATAAGACTTGTTTTCTGCTCCCTTCATTAGCTTTGTTACACTTGTATGGACATGCTCCAGCACCTCAACATCTTTCCTATAGTGAGGGTCCCAAAACCCAACCCAGGATTTGATGTGTGGCTCCACCAGTGCCTAGTACAGGGGCACAGTCATTTCCGTACTCGTGCTGGCCAACTCTTGGTGATCCAGGCTGGGATGCTGTTGGTCTTCTTGGCCATCTAGACACATGCTACTTCTCTGGAAAGAGAAGGCTGAGAGGGAATCTGCTGACTCTTTACAAATATCTGAAGGGTGAGTGTCAAGAGAAAGGGACCAGTCTCTTTTTAGTGTTGCCCAGTGGTAGGATGGGGTGAATAGACACAAATTTGAAACCAGAAAGTTCCACCTGAACATGAGGAAAAAGTTTTTTTTGCTGAGAGTGCTGGAGCCCTGGAGCAGGCTGCCCACAGAGGTGATGGAGTTTCCTTCTCTGGAGACTTTCAAGACCCAACTGGACATGTTCCTGGGTGACCAGCCCTAGATGATCCTGCTCTGGTAGGAGGGTTGGGCTCGATGATCTCCAGGGGCCACTTCCAACCCCTACCCTTCTGTAATTCTGTGATTGTGTTCCTGGTAATGGGTATTAACATTTAGTCTTATTATCTGTTCTAAAGTCTGGATGGAGAGCTGTTCTCAGTCCCTCCTGTTGGTGTTATTTAATTTTTGGATAAATAATTTGGTCCCTTCTGTTTTAGCATCCTGACCAGCAGCTACAGAATCATTTGTGTTCGCTCAACAAATATTGAAGCATGCTGTTCAAAGTGGAGCAGTTTGAGCAGACAAGCCTGAGGGGCACCTGCTTCTGTGTGCTCTAATAACTTAGCAGTTGAGAGACTCACTTGAGAGGCAAGAAACTTTAGGTCAAATAATTGCTCTGAATTTGAAACATACAAAATAATAATGACGACAAAATTACCTACTGTAATCGGGGTCCTATTTTCACCTTTTGTAAATGGGTTATTTATTTACCCACCACAATTTACCATTTATCATGGGAAGTTGTAGATGTCCCCTTCCTGAAGGCATTCAAAGCCTGATTGAATGAGGTCTTGAGCAAGCCAGTCAAGGGGAAGGTGTCCAAGACCACAGCAGAGGGGTTGGAACTAGATGATCTTTAAGGTCCTTTTCAATCCAAAACTTTCTATGATCATGTAATAAAATCAGTGGGTTTTCCCCTTAATCAGCTGTCAAACCCAACAAAACATTTCATGCTGATGTATGGTGGGTTCACAAAAATTCTTTCACAATGCTTCAGTCCCATCTGTGTCTAGTCAACTGACTAAGTGCAACAACTCCAAACCCTTCCATATATTGCAGACTGTAGGAGTGTTCAGGAGATGCACAACGTTGTAGAGAGACGTTTGAGACAGCTTTAGTTATCTTGGGTACTGAAGCAGAATAGCCACATTAGCATTGATACCTCACAAAAGCAGAGTAAATTAGCCCTGGAAATGTTGCACCCATTACTGTCAGTCCCAATTACAATAATTAATGTTATTCATCTCTAGGCAGCAGATTAAAACTGAACTAACCCATTAGTAACTGAATGTCATTACAACTGGAGGTTTGTTGGATTGACTGTGTGAAGGTGGCGATTTCATTTCAGTTTCTGTTGGCAGTTGGCCATCTTCTTTAGATGAGTAATATATGGATATACAACAAGCAAAATCTTGGCTCCCTGGAGCTCTCCATTAACTGAAATGGTGCAGGACTCAAACACATCCATGTCAATTACAGAAAACTTTATAATGATAGCAGATATCACAGTCTAGAAGAGAAGAACTTAGAGGTGTCAGTTGATTAAGAACTCAACATGAGCCAGCAATGCGTGCTTGCAGCCCAGAAGGCAACCAAGTCCTGGCCTGCATCAAATAAAGTGTGACTAACAGGACAGGTGAGGTGATTCTGTCCCTGTACTGTATTCTTGTGAGATCCCACCTGTAGTACTGCATCCAGTTCTGGTGCCCTCAGCACAAGAAGGACATCAAACTGGTGGAATTGGTCCAGAGGAGGGCCACAGAGATGATCACAGGACTGCAGCACCTCCACTATAGGGGCAGGCTGCAAGAGCTGGGGCTGCTCAGTCTGGAGAAGATAAGATTCCAGGGAGATCTTATAGCAGCTTTCCAATACCTGGAAGGAGCTACAAGAAAGCCAGGGAGGGACTTATTGCAAGGACTTGTAGTGACAGGATGAGAGAAAGTGAATTGAAGCTGGAAGAGGATTGATTTAGACTGGATATTGGGAAGAAATCCTTTACAGTGAGGGTGGTGAGATACTGGAACAGGTTACCCAGGAAGGTCCTGTGTGCACCTTCCCTGGAAGTGCTCAAGGCCAAGTTGGACAGGGCCTTGAGCAACCTGATCTAGTGGAAAGTGTCCCTGCCCATGGCAAGGGGGTTGGAAGTACGTGACCTTTATGGTCCCTTCCAACCCAAACCATTCTATGATTCTATGATACTTCCAGGTTTGAGTGTAGAAAGGAGTTGAAGAGTGAATGGATCATTGAACTTGAGGTGCTCTGTATCTCCTTTGGAAGACTGCCTCTGCAATAAGGTGTTCACATGCTTATTTGTATGTTTCTTAACAGCTGAATGAATGTCAGCTCCACTACTTGTTTATGCTATTTCCACTTTCTTTGTGAAATGATCAGTTGCAGTTAAATGCATTAGAATGAAAAGAATCTGTCTTGACCAAAATCACTCTTCTGTCCCAGCACATGCATTACAATAATTAGATTGTTTAATGCATTTCTGTGTAAGCACACACTAATCAGTTCTCCAACACTTTATAAAATAAAATAAAGCTTACGTTTCAGAGACCATTAGTTGCAATTTGCTAAGCATAGCTAATGAATAAAACCTCACTCGTAGAGAAAAGGGCTACAAAGATGCTGAGGGGATTGGAACATCACTCTGCTGAGAAAAACTGAGAGAATTGGGGCTTTTTACTCTGCAAAAGAAAAGACTGAGAGGGGAATCTCATAATGCTGATCAATACTTAAGGGTGGGTGTCAGAAGGATGGGACCTTTTTTTTTTTCTCAGTGGTGTCCACTGGCAGGACAAGGGGTAATGGGCACAGACTTGAACAGACTCTGCACTAGTTAGGCCACACCTTGAGTACTGTGTCCAGTTCTGGGCCCCTCAATTTAAGGACAATGAGGTACTGGAACGTGTCCAGAGAAGGGCAACGAGGTTGGGGAGAGGCCTCGAGCACAGCCCTATGAAGAGAGGCTGAGGGAGCTGGGGTTGTTTAGCCTGGAGAAGAGGAGGTTCAGGGGAGACCTTCTTGCTGTCTACAACTACCTGAAAGGTGGTTGTAGCCAGGAGGAGGTTGCTTTCTTCTCTCAGGCAACCAACACCAGAACAAGAGGACACAGTCTCAAGCTGTGCCAGGGGAAGTTTAGGCTAGAGGTGAGGAGAAAGTTCTTGACTGAGAGAGTCATTGGCTACTGGAATGGGCTGCCCAGGGATCTGGTGGAGTCAGCGTCCCTGGAGGTGTTCAAGGTGGGTTTGGACGTGGCACTTGGTGCCATGGTCTAGTCTTGAGGTCTGTGGTGATGGGTTGGACTTGATGATCTTTGAGGTCTCTTCCAACCTTGGTGATACTGTGATACTGTGATAAGAAGTTTCACCTAAACATGAGGAGGAACTTATTTAATTTCAGTGTGCCAGAGCACTGGATCAGGCTGCCTAGAGAGGTGATAGAATCTCCTTTTCTGGATACTTTCAATTCCCACCTGGACATGTTTGTTTGTGAAATTCTCTAGATGATTTTGCTGTGGCAGCTGGGTTGGACTTGATGATCTCTAGTGGTCCCTTCCAGTCCCTACCATTCTGTGATGCTGTGGTTAAATTATATAAATAGCTGCTGCAATTAGACAATAACTAAGTCTCTAACTGATTTTTTTTTTCATGTCTGTAGGGTGTTCTCCAGATCTGACCCTTGTCATTCTTAGCTTCTTACTTACTGTTACTTACTAACTATTTAACATAACCATAGGCGAATTAACATGTCCTGACATGAGATTCTCCTCTGGAGACTTTCCAGACCTGCCTGGACATGTTTCTGTGTGGCCTGCCCTAGGTGAACTTCATTTGGTTGGACTCAATTATCTTCAGAGGTCCATTCCAAACCCTACCTTTCTATGATTCTATAGTTCTATGACCACCTGAATATGATTGGATTTTGCTTACCTTTTGGTGTATGAGAAACAACCAACGTCCACTAACTCTTCAAGAAAGAAAACAAGACTCATGCAATTTATTAAAGAAAATAATGAAACCACACTTCATAAAATGTGCATCATTCCAGAATCACAGAATGGTAGGGGTTGGAGGTGTCCTCTGGAGATCATTAAGCCCAACCTCCCTACCAAAACAAGATCACCTAAAGAAGGTCACTCAGGAACATATCCATGTAGCTTTTGAATTTCTTAGGAGATGAAGACTTCACCACTTCTCTGAGTAGTCTGCCCCAGTACTCCAGCAACCTAAATTAAAGAAGTTCCTCCTGCACTGCTTCCAAAGCAATTTGCCAGTGTTGAGTTGAGGTTTTGTTTCTGGAGGACTGCTTTTTGTTGTTTCCTTTTCATTTTTTTTTTTTTCATTTATTTGCTTTTTTTTTTTTCTTTTAACTTGTCTATGTCCATACAACCTATAGCATTACAAATGGGCCAGAATTTTACTTCTAATGTGAAATGATGTGACTGCAGAAAAATAAATAAATATTCGTTGTTTGTGCTTCTAGAGTAGCAAGATGAAAGATCAACCTTGAGGTCCTGGAAGAGGTTTGCCTAAGATGAAAAAATCACCTCCCTGAGCCACATACATTCTAATTCTCATTGCTTGGATGTATGCAGAGGAGGAATGAATTCCTTTGTAGCACACTTATTGGGTAACTGCCATGCCACTTCTTTGAGAAGAGTTAATCCACATGGAAGAAAGTCTATTCTTCATTTAATTTCCAGCTGTGACAACCATTTTCTAAACATTTGTCTTGTTTTGGGACCTCCTCAGCATATAGTCATGCCCTGTCAGTCCCCTAGGCTGTCATGTGAACCAAGTAAGACATGTTCAGGTGTGGAATTGGAGGGGGAAATCAATAATTTCTGGAGACCAGTGACAAGTGGTGTCCCTCAGGGATCAGTGCTGGGACCAGTGCTGTTTAACATCTTTGTCAGTGCCATGGACAGAGGAATCAGTGCACCCTCAGCAAGTTTGCAGATGATGCCAAGCTGTGTGGCACAGTCGACTTGCTAGAGGGCAGGGATCCATCCAGAGGGACCTGGACAGGCTGGAGAGGTGGGCCCAGGCCAACCTCATGAAATTCAACAAGGCCAAGTGTAAGGTCCTGCACCTGGGTAGGCACAATCCCAAGCACAAATCCAGGCTGGGTGGTGAATGACTGGAGAGCAGCCCTGAGGAAAAGGACCTTGGGGTCTGGGTTGATGAAAAGCTCAACATGAGCCTGCAGTGTGCACATGCAGCTCAGACAGCAACCACTATGAGGACAGGCTGAGAGAGTTGGGGCTCTTCAGCCTGGAGAAGAGAAGGCTTCAAGGAGACCTTATAGTAGCCTTCCAGTATCTGAAGGGGGCCTACAGGAAGGCTGGGGAGGGACTGTTGACAGGGTCTTGCAATGCCAGGACAAGGGGCAATGGGTTTAAACTGGCAGAGAGGAGATTTAGACTGGATATTAGGAGGAAGTTCTTTGCAGTGAGGATGGTGAGGCACTGGCACAGGTTGCCCAGGGAGGTTGTGGATGCTCCCTCCCTGGAGGTGTTCAAGGCCAGATTGGATGAGGCCTTGAGTGAGCTTTACTAGTGGGAGGTGTCCCTGCCTATGGCAGGGGGGTTGGAACTAGATGATCCTTGAGGTCCCTTCCAACCTTACCATCCTATGATTCTATGATAATAAGCACTGAATAGTGCATATGCTCAAACTTCCAGGCTGAACTCCACAAGTTCTTGGAGACAGGATGAAGGTTTCAATAAGGATTAGACTCCTACTGCTTCTCAGAAGCTTATCTCTGCCTTTTGCCTACAGTATTAATAGAGACATAGCCTTCTAATTGCATTATATACATTATGTTACATTCGAGTCTTGGTAAAGCAAATTAATCAGCCGTGTCTAGAAATAATGACCGTGGCTCTTTAAGCTAACTGTGCATCTCAGTCATCCAAACTGCAACTCCTACATGGTTTGCAGCATCGCCCATGCTCATAGACAAGCAAGATGTTCGTGTTGCAATATTTAGACTCTGTAATGCTTGCAATATGTTAAGTGTTAATCCACTAAGATGCTCCTGATAATCATTTTTTCTATGCTTTATTTGTCCTTATTAAGTTACTGAAACCCTTGGGCTGGGATTTTTGAATATTTGCTTCTGCCCTACACGATCCCCTTGAGCTTTGGGAGATGACCCATGAGATGAATATTTACATCAGAGTTATGCATTCTGAGAAAGGTTTAGCTGTGTCAGTCAAGGTGAGAACCACAGGTCCAGCAGGCTATGCAAGACACGAGGGCTTTGTCTTTGTCAACTGCAGGAGGCAGTTGAACAAGTGGCAGGAAACATTAGGGTGAGAAAGTTGAATAAGGCATTTTTTTCCCAAGCTATGAAATCATTTTGGATCCTCCTCTGTGGAGACTACCAGAGTGTAAATTACTAGTGTCCCACATGCCCTGCATTCATCATCTCTGCAAAGATCCTGCAAGCCTTCAAGATAGATCCAGGTTTAGCCAGTGGCTTTAGCTATGCCAATAAGAATGCATTAGAAGGTTGCATGGGAGATGAGACAGAAGGGCATTACTTTTTCTCCCTGTGTCGCAAGGAAAGGATGCATTTCACAGTCTATGCCAACTGGAGAACTCTCTTGAGACTGTGTTCTGTAAAGAAGTTTGTTTGTTCTTCAGCAAGGATCAGCCAGGCTCCTGACTCAGCTGCCATTCTTAGCACTGCCCTTGCAGAGAACTGCATAAAAAACCCACTAGAGAGACATGGGCATGGCATGACAAAATGCAGATGACACTAAATGGGGTGGGAATATCGATCTTCTTGAGGGTCAGAAGGATCTGCAAAGGGATCTGGACAGGCTGGATCAATGGGCCAAGGTCACTTTTATGAGGTTTAACAAAGCAAAATGTTGGGTATGGCACTTGGGTCATAACAACTCCATGAACATTCCAGGCTTTGCACAGAGTGGCTGGAACCTGCCCAACAGAAAAGAAGCTGGGGGTGCTGGCTGACAGCAGCTGAACATGAGCCAGCAGTGAGCTCAGGTAGCTGTAGTGGAAGGGGTAATTAATTGCCACAAGATGATATTTTTAAAGTATTAATATAGTTTATTAATATTAAATATTCAGAACTCACATCACCCCGATCACCAATTTAATAATAATAACAGCTTCTTTGCATCATTTATGGAAACTACATGCAGGTTATAACAGGATCATAGCAATAACTATTAAATATATACATTAATTGAACTCGATGGAACTGGAAGAGAAGGCTGCTGTGGTCAGTGTACCGCTTGTTGTCAATACACTGNGGCTTCCAGGTGCAGGCAGATGTCTTGCGATGTGCAGTCTCAGAGCGGATAGAGCAAATATAATAGTGAAGCACTCATATAATAGCAGACACACCTTGTAATGGCAAAGCGCACGCTGTGCTCCCTGCTCATCTCCTTTTATCCATACAGCCTGAGACTAACAGGCCTTTGGACACAGGATAGCCAATCAAATGGCAGTTAGCAAAGATTGACCATATTAGGTGAAGCCATAGGCTTGCTTTACACTTTTTAGGGCAGAACACAGACCTTGCACAAGGCAACCCTGTGGACCTTGTTTACCGCAGGGTCTGGGCAGGCCACAGACCCCAGGCTCAGTGGATCCAGGTTCTTTGTCCTCTTTCCTGCATTTGCAGGAAAACAGAAAGAGGGAGGGCAGAAAGACATGTCTGGGCAAGCTAGGACATGTACAAGCTTATTTTGGCCTGCTTAGGCCTACCATGACAGGGTGCCAAGAAGGGCACCAGCATTCTGGCCTAGATCATGAATGGTGTCACCATCAGAACAGTGATTATGCCCCTATACTTGGCACTAGTGAGGCCGCACCTTGAGAACTGGGTTCATCTTTGGGCCACTCACTACAAGAAGGACATTGAAGTGCTGGAGCATGTCCAGAGAAGGACAACTAAGCTGGTGAAGGATCTAGAGAAGAATTCTTATGAGGAGCACATAAGGGAACTGGGACTGTTTCGTCTGGAGAAGCAGAGAGTGAGGCAAGACCTCAGTGTTCTATACAACTCCCTGAAATGAGGTTGGAGTGAGGTGGGGGTTGGTCTCTTCTCTTTAGTATCAGGTGCTAGAACAAGAGAAAATGGCCTGAAACTGTGCCGGGGAGGTTTAGGTTGGAGATTAAAAACAATTTGTTTGCTGCAAGAGTGGTCAGGCATCGGAGGAGGCTACCCACAGAGGTGGTGGAGTCACTGTCCTTGAAGGTGTTCAAGCAACATGGGATATGGCACTCTGGGACATGGTTTAATGGCCATGGTGGTCATACATTGATGGTTTAGACTCAATGATCTTAGAAGTCTTTTCCAACTGAAACGATTCTATGATTCTATGAAGCTCTGTCAAAGAGACAGAGAAAAAAAATCAGTTCTTAACATGGCAGTAAATCCCCTATTGTACAAATTGCAGAAGCAATAGCAGTGGAACGGCATCCTACACCTCACCACCGGGCAGTGGCACGACCTAGTGAGTAGGGAAGCTCTTCGTAAACTTTTCTCCTCTTCCTTTCCCTATAGACATCAAAATACTGCCAAATTCATAAAGTTCTTGTTGGGTTTTGTTTGTTTTTTGTTTTTTTTCCAGTTGCTTCTTTTGACAAGACACAGCTGGCACTTTTATTCAGCATCCATTGGCACAGCAGTTGCATTACTGCAATCTTTTGTCTCCATTGTCACCCAGTTTTCTGTTGTGCTGGCTGGAAATGAATCGATCTGTGCAATTAGCACTGGAGCTTTAAAGTGCCTAATAACAGGGGAAAACAGGAGCCTGTGCACTGAGGAAACCAGACACACAAAATGACCAAACCAGACTGGGGTGTTACATTGTCCAGCACCTGACATTTTTTCATCAACAGAACCAGAATATATTCATGGCAGTAAAGCTCTCAGCCAGCAATTTCTCTAAGTATCTGAGGGTTTCCTCTGATAATAAGTTTAACACAAATTTCCGTGACATATTGGTTGGCTTCAGTGTAAGGTATGTGCTTGGGAATCAGCAGAAGTGGTGTCTGAATCGTAGAAGAACTTGGGTTGGAAGGGACCTTAAATATCATATAGTTCAAATAAGAGCCCCTGCCATGGACAGGGACACCTCCTACTGGGCCAGGTTACTCAAAGCCTCATTGAATCAGTTGTGGGAAATTCACGAGGCAGGAATTATAAAATCTGCAGTTATTTTATTTCTGGGAAGCCCTACCCACAACTTTATATACAATTAATTAGATGGGGTTCAGAAATTCGGTTGGAAAGATCTTTCCCAAGGATGCTTCTACAGGGAATTTAGTAATTCAGAGAAATCAGAAAACTTGGGAAAGGGTTTGCTATAAAAAATAGCTTTGCCGCACTTACGAACAAAGGCGGCCTGGAGCTCTAGGGAACGTCTGCGCTACTCACAGCAGAGGCAGGTCCCTTGGCTCCTCGTTTGCAGTCTTCTGTGGCAGTGCCTTGAAATGCAGATCGTGGGGCACAGGGTAAAGATCAGGCTGCTCGCAGTGTATCCACAATTACGGTAGAGGCAGGTCCCTTCAACGGGCAGGTAGGATCTGGCAGTCTGACACTGGCAGTCCGTGGCTGGCAGTCTGTGGCTAGCAGTCCCTCTTAAAGCCCAACATAGCAGTCTCCTCCGAGTTGCTCTCAAAGTTCCCCGGCAAAGTCCCCCTAGATAATGTGTCCTGTTGCCATATATATGCTGGGACAATTTGCTCTCCCCCGTTCAAACCCACAGGGGTGGGGAGAGGTACTTAGCACCTACTAGGTGCTACTAGGGCCACAAAGATGATCAGAGGGCTGAAGCAGCTCT
>VWZE01009105.1:55600-69097 GCA_013396675.1 Eubucco bourcierii | reverse complement strand
TTTTTTTTTTTTTTTTTTTTTTTTTTTTCTTTCTGGCTCAGAAGTGGAGGAAATGAAAATTTTAAAACAGATGAAAAAAGAACTTCAAAAAGACAGGATACTCCAGACCCTTGAGACACTCAGGAAACACTTCCATTTATCCTAGGATCTAGTGTAATAAGAAAAGGCGGTGTCCTTTTACCATAATGGGTGGTCAGTTCTTTTCCTGTCACTGCTGGCAAATTACACTTAATCACATTCCTCTCTCTGTATTTTTTTCCAGATTACTTGGAGAGCAAATGTGCTTCTGTACATAAACAGGAGTGGTAGAAGCTTGAGTAGAGAACTGAAAAGAAGGAGCAAAAAGGAGGGAATATTGTGCTAGAGTTATGCTTCTGACCCTAAAAATTAGCAGCTTATTGCTACTCTGTGGTGTTGCTCTCAGATTACTCATAAAAAAGCTGGATGTAGGAACAAGCATGGCCGAAGTGAAGACACTGTCTGCCACTGTGAAAGAGACCTGTCATTCTAGAAATTCCCATCCTAGCATATGTCATGTTTGTGCTCTCATGGAAGAACATTATGTCAAGGACCTCATACCAGGTTGAACACTTGGCAAAATAGTACCTAATGTCTGCATGACCTAATTTTATTTAATTTGACTGGTTATGTAACTGAAAAATCACATTAGGTCCTAGAGACTCACTCTCCTTTGCTCCACTTGTGTCATGCTGCGACAACTATCCAAAATGTTTTCCTTTAGAGCATATTTTTTAAGAAGTGGTGCCTTTATTGATTCACTTTGACTATCTGAATAAAGAATATCCTCAGAGAACAAGAATATGTAGCACAACATGGCATATTGATATACTGTTAAAGACATTTGCCCTTGGTTTGATGGCATTGTTGCTTCTCTTCTGTCTTTCCAAAGATGAAGGTTCAGCTCACAAAGAGGATCAGCTGATATGCCGTATACAAAATGTCATTTGTAGAATCAGTGCTGAAAAGATGTGGCCCTTGAGAATGACAAAACATAATGACAGACTGAGAGAGTTGGGGCTCTTCAGCCTGGAGAAGAGAAGGCTTCCAGGAGACCTGATAGTAGCCTTCCAGTATCTGAAGGGGGCCTACAGGAAGGCTGGGGAAGGATTATTTACAAGGTCCTGCAATGACAGGACAAGGGGCAATGGGTTTAAACTGGCAGAGGGGAGATTTAGACTGGATGTTAGGAGGAAGTTCTTTACAGTAAGGGTGGTGAGGCACTGGAACAGGTTGCCCAGGGAGGTTGTGGATGCTCCCTCCCTGGAGGTGTTCAAGGCCAGGTTGGATGAGGGCTTGAGTGAGTTGTACTAGTGGGAGGTGTCCCTGCCTATGGCAGGGGGTTGGAACTAGATGATCCTTGAGGTCCCTTCCAACCTTACCATTCTATGATTCTATGATTCTATAAATGAAACCTGGCCCTTGAGAAATGACAAAACACAAATAAAACCAACCAACCAAAACCAAAATCAAATAAACAACCCAAAAAACTCATCCCCTCCAAATTTAGTATGAGAGACAACACTTAAGAACTAAATACATCTTAATGATCACCCACCCTTCCTGCAGCAGTTAACTAGAGAGACAGAAGGAAGTAATGTGTAGAAAGAAATTCAGACAGATTAAGAAGTACAAAAGGTTTGCCAAAACATACAGTCAGTGAAAAATACAGATGACCTGATGAGGACAGAGCCCAGTTGTTATAAAATATATTGGAAGTCACTGAAACTCAGCAGCCCTTGACAGTAGAGAAGGCAGCAATGGTTAAGGAAATCAGTGACCAGAAGGGTTGCATGATACCAAAGAATCTAAATTTTTAGTACCACAGGGTCAAGATAAAATTACAGACAGGTCATTATATTTAAAGTGCACTGTGGATCAGAGCTCACTTCTGAGACGAGAGGAACAAATGTGTGTTGAGGTAACAGAAGGACGTGGAAATCATTTTCCTTTAGGTAGGAAAAGTCACATAAGCATCTCTGACTGACATGGTTAATTCAGTACTTCCCTACCTGGCATTTGGAAAGTTTCTGGACATCTCTCTAACCTCAAGATATGTTTCAGGGTCTGGGCACCTGCTGGCCATGTGTCTGCTGGAGGAGAAGCAGAGGCAGATGCAGCTGTTGCTGCTGTCCTCACAAAACTTTAAAACATCAACATCTTTCAGCACAAAAACAAATGCTCTCATGCTAAATTATGATAGAACAAGTCCCACAGCCAACTGGAACAAAAACATTCCTATGCAAAAGCATTCCTAACTGATGGCAGCTAGGAAGTCAGGCAATCTGAGATATGATCAGCCCTTGCTGAAAACTCAGTTTAAAGGTCCTAGTGCTTACAATGTAAGAACATTATCAGGCCTGGTTAATGTCTCTTCTGTATGGTGATCATTTATGACAAATAAAATTGGACAGCAATAATGGTTACATGAAAGCATATGGACACTTTCGTGGAAGGAATAAGGCTTAGTGTGCAATTCAGAAAAGCAATGGGTTAATTTTGTTTTGAGAGAGTAGGAGTAGTGCTTGAATGTTTTTCTAAAACTCAGTTACTGTACTTATTTGTGAATTTTTAAGTTTTTAATAAGTATTACTGATTGCCCAAGAAAATAAGTCCATTACATTTTGTAAGAAACTACAGAAATGCATGAGGCAGTGAAGAATTATAGTCTGGAGAACATTTGTGATTTATTCTGTCCTTCTCCATTCATAAACCAGAAACTTCTGCATCAAATCTAAAAATCAGGGATGACTATACAACACAATATCTGGATAAAACACATTTTTAGTACAGTCCTGTGCTGGTTTGAGGCTAACTGGAATATTTTAATAGAGAAAATTACACTATAGGCTGTGAAAGGAAAACATGGTGATGTCTACTTCACTCATATGCTTGTTGAGATTGTTTAGGGAACAGAAACCAAAACATAGACAAGGCATTCATTGTCTGTCTCTCTCTGGGGACACAGTACAGCGTCTGGGGTGGTCTAGCAGCTTCTGGCTCTGGCTCCTCTGCCAATTAATCCTCACTAACCACTTTCTTTCTAACCCCCCTGGCCGATCCTCCTAATTTACCTTGCATGTAAGGCAAATCTTGGGGTAAGGTACAGGGGTGGGGAGAAGGCGGAAGGGTGGTTGGGAGCCCCTTCTGGGGTCTCTGATTTCTGGGAGGGGAGTTGTGTTTCTTTATTACCTTTAACTTGTATATTTCTGTAACTATTCCTGTCTATAGTGTATATATCTGCTTGTACACTGTGCTGAGCTGTAAATAGCTGTAAATTCCTTAACTTCCAGCTGGCTGAGTTCTAGCCTGGGTCATTTTACAAAGTGTGGGGGGCAGGGAACTCCCAAACCATCACAGGTCCTAATCCGATGGTATCAAGTCATGGAGAGCTACTTTCCCTTGCTTGAATGCAACACAATCTACAAGCAAGTCTGAGAGTCAGAAAAAGGACAAAGGCAAAAGGCAAAAGCAGGGAGAGGGCAGTAAATGATAAAATACAGCTGTTAGGGAACAAGAGTGTGGACAGCCTAAGGGGTCATAATCTCAAAAGTATTTTCCTTGCTAAATAAATATCATCTTCAGTTAAAAATTTGGCAAATACATATGCTGAAACAAAGAAGCAGTCAGTGAAGGAGGGTCATGCTGTATGCTACAGTGACTATTAGCTAGGCATAACAGGATGAAAACAAACTAATAAATGAAAGAAGACTGCGAGGATGTGGAAGCTATTTAAATCTGCTGCTGTGGATGCTTAAAATAAGACTGCATGATGTTTGACATTCTGCTGAGAGTGATAAGAATATGGAGTGGGTGACAACCACAGTTTTTAGGGGATCCTCTCTCGATACAAAATTATTCATCCAGCATATAATTTTGGGTGTTTGTGAAATAGCATAAACTGTTTGCCCAGAGCAGCTGACAACTGACAAGGACTTTCTGTGCAAGTGACAACCATATTAAAACATACAGAAAACTGGCTATTAGAATTGCTGTATATTTAGTAACATGCTAGAAAGATTTTCCTAAAGAAAATATTCCATACACCTTCTCTATCTGTTTGATGTATCTTCATCATATGCAACGGAAATATCTCTTATACAGGCCAACAGGTGTGGTTTTTTTTTTTTTTTTGCAGTAGAAAAAGCCTGTGAGGCTTCAAAATGGACAGCCAGAGATGCCATTTGTCACTTATTGCTTGCCAATCATTTCATACACTCACAAAACACTCAAGAGATGATTGTGTTGAAATGTATGTCTACAGAAATGCCACCCTGAGCTCACTTCAAAGGCGTATTGTGTAGATTGCATTATCCTGCTTTAACAAAATCTAATCGTTATGCTCGCTGTACATCAACAGGATTCCAGCAAGGAGCAAAATAATAATGTTTGCTTGGTTATCACATGAATAGCTTGTCTTTAAAAAAAATTCCAAGACAGAGCCCTGGCCCACATTACAAACACTTGACAAATAGACTACCATTGACTTCACTGGGTTTTGGATTTTACCCACTGCAATCAAGATGAAAAATTGCAGACACTTGAAGTAAAGGTTCTGGATGGATTGAAAGACTAGATTTATTATCCCTTTAAGGGCATATCTCATCAAAATTAGCATGCAATATATCACTATACACAAGCAACCTCGCATTCAAATTCAGGATCTGATATGTGGGGGGAAATATAGTCGAGGAGAAACCATTATAGTTATTACTAGCTCTGTCTAGTTCTGAAATCAACAACTTTCTGAAGTGAATTTGACATTTATATCTACATGCAACTGAATGAGCTGTTATTCACAGATAAACTTCCAGGCAGACACGGGATAAATTATAACCTGCACAACAGTGAAAGCAAGAGCCATTAATAGCATGTGGTCATCAACAAGATATTCCTTTACATCAGTCTTCTGATGGGCATAGATTTTGGTTGATTTGCAAAATGTTAATTTAGCTACCAGGAAATTCTTTATAGGACTGTGAAGTACAATTTAAGCAATGGTTTATCAAATTCTACATCTGCAGAAAGTAAGAAATCTGAACCCAGAACACCCCATACCTTAATGTTCAGCACAAAGATTTAAGGGGGAACGTTGGTGTGAAACCATGAAGCACTGCTGATTTGGAATTGTCCATGCCTCAAATGGACCACCTTGTCAAAATTAAAGTATATTATAAATGTGACTTTCTTTTTATCATAAAGAAGATACTGCCCATATGAAGAAGGGGGAAGTGAGAACTAGTGTCTGTCTAATCTGGAACAGAAGAGAGTTGAAGTGTGACTGTATTTGTGTGCTTCAAGCTAGCAAAGAAAAGACAAAGTAAAAGCTGAAAACAGCTTCTACAGTCAGTAGTACAAACACGTCTCAGACTGATAAACAGACCCCAGTAACTATGTAGAAAAACAATCCCAGTCTTCAAAAAACACATTTGCTGAAATAACTATGCTCGCTAGCCAAGTTTGCACAGCGAGTTGTTTCAGTTGTTTTGAAGGATAGACCAACATCCTTTTTTCATCTGTAAAACATATTTTCAAGGTAGAATTACAATGTGATTCCCCATGCCTAGGTCCAGGTCCTTAGTGTAAGGGAGGGACTGTTTCAAAATTAATAATTATATTAATTTTGATATCCAGGCAGAGATTGTTAATAACTGTGAAAACTGTTTATTAACATTAAATCTTGCCACAAAACTTATATACAAGGTTCAAAAACGCACGGTTTGGAAATTTGTACGTACAGGGAACAGGTAAACTGCAACACTTTGAAGGCAACTAACATAAGCACACATTTTTACTGGCAGAGAAGGATTATATGCAGGAAGCTCATTTCTACTTATGGTAGAAGGCAATTAATGATTACAAGAGGCTTGAAGTATTTACTCACAGAAAATATCATGGGACAATACCCAAAGCATGTGGTGGGCTGCTGCCGGGTCGGAAGCTGTTAGAGGCTTTGGAGTTTCCTCAAGCTCCTGGGTGCTTCAGATAGAGGAGGCAGAAATCTCTGACCTGCTCCTGGCTCTCTTGGCAGCAGGCTCTCATGTGCAGGCAGATGTCTTGCGATGTGCAGTCCCGGCACGGTGTCACGTTGGCTGTGCAGGTCGAATGCATGGAGGCATCAAAGCCTGATCGTGCTGCTTGGGGTCCCACCCAGCTCAGGATCGATGAGGTAGTAAGAGTACAATAGCAAACCACTCAATGTGCTACCTGCTCATCCTTTATATCCATTTCAGCCCGAGACTGATGGGCCCTTGGACATAGATTAGCCAATCGGGATGGCAGTTTGCCCAGTTTGCCCATATTAGCTGAACTTGGGGTTTCCGTCCCCTTTCCTGCAGCCACCACCCCCAACACAGAGGGAGGGGGAGCAGGGGAGCATGCCTGGGCAAGCCAGGACATGTACAAGCCCACCTTTGGCCTATTCAGGCCTATCACAACACTTAGAAGTGAAAACACTAATTAGATTAATCCTCCGGCTCCGAATGCAGTTTTATCAGAATCTGTCTTTTGGAGAAGGGTGAAAGCACTACAGTTTATAGAAAATCTTGTATTTCTGCAAAGACAAGTGCTGTCTGTAATCCTGGTCTGCAGAAAAATTCAGGGAATGAGAAAACTGAGGTAAAGATAAAAGGAGCTGATGTTGATGTGCTGCCACAGCTCTACTTTTTATGCCCAGCACATCAGACAGGCTGGCTGTAGAAGGGAACACTGCCTCAAGACCCTGCTTGCTACCAGTCCCTTAGGAGCAGAGCTACATGATATCTGAATTTTCTGTTTATCAGCTGAGTAACATCAAGAAATTGCATAAGACTGAGCTGAATTGTCAGGGGTTCTTAAGTTCTTTGTTTTGTTTCTTTTTCACTTTTTTTTTTTTTTTTCCTAACCTATTGATCAATCTTAAAAAGAAATTTTTGTGGGTTATTTTTCAAATTTTCCAACAACTCTGTCTTCTCTGCCTCCACCCCTTCCCCCCCTCTTTTTTTTTTTTTTTTCCTGAAATTATGGTTTGATATGTCACAAATCTTTTCAGTACCCTCCAAATTCTATTTTTAGTGAACTGACTATTCAAAAGTATTAATCAGTTCTACCCAAAGGGAATAATTTGTCCCCAGGCTTCCCAGAAAGGATGCTACTTCATACTCACAGCTTGGAGAAAATTACAGCATTCTCCCAATGCTGAGAGGCTGCTGGGTTTTAGAAACTACAACTGGAAACATTTTAGACTCTATGGAAATCTGTAACAGGGATAGTTTCTTGAAAAGTTTGTTAAACAGTTATAGGTTTCACACATAGAATCATAGAATGGTAAGGTTGGAAAGGACCTCAAGGATCATCTAGTTCCAACCCCCTGCCATAGGCAGGGACACCTCCCACTAGTACAGCTCACTCAAGGCCTCATCCAACCTGGTCTTGAACACCTCCAGGGAGGGAGCAGCCACAACCTCCCTGGGCAACCTGTGCCAGTGCCTCACCACCCTCACTGCAAAGAACTTCCTCCTAATATCCAGTCTAAATCTCCTCTCTGCCAGTTTAAACCCATTGCCCCTTGTCCTGTCATTGCAAGACCTTGTAAATAGTCCCTCCCCAGCCTTCCTGTAGGCCCCCTTCAGATACTGGAAGGCTACTATCAGGTCTCCTGGAAGCCTTCACTTCTCCAGGTTGAAGAGCCCCAACTCTCTCAGCCTGTCGTCATAGGAGAGCTGCTCCAGCCCTCTGATCATCTTCATGGCCCTCCTCTGGAAAAACATTTTTAGATCACTGCACATATTGTTCAATTATGCATAAGAATAATAATCATTAACCACTTTATGAGTTATTTCCCCATCTGTCAGACAAAGTCACTATATATGAATACAAAAAGTAGGCATATATAGCTGCAATTTTTAAAAATATAAATACATTTTTTTATTATTTACTTTTTGGGTCCTGGTGTTCTGCTCTATATCTAAAGATATTCTTTATTTCTGTGGCTTATGTAGATTTAATAACATGGAAAATTCTTTCCTCCAAGATTGAGAACTGTTATTTCACCACGAAGTAGGTGTCCATTCACAGCACAGATCAGTATTTAGTCTGGTTATTTCTTAGACCAAATATGGTTCTTTTCTTTTCTTTTCTTTTTTTTTTTTAACTGATGGTTGTACTCCTTTTACACTCCTTAAACCTTATACAGGAAATATTTTGGCCACCATATTGTGTGGACTGACATTTTGGAATCTTTATATTATGTTTCAGTAGATAACAAATAATGATGAAAGCAGAAACATATATTTACAGCCAAGTCATCATGACTCACACCAGTGTTTCTTACTGTAAGAGGCACTGCCCTTCATAAGGACTTAGAATCATAGAATCATAGAATGGTAAGGTTGGAAGGGACCTCAAGTATTATCTAGTTCGAACCCCCTGCCATAGGCAGGGACACCTCCCACTAGTACAGGTTACTCAAGGCCTCATCCAATCTGGCCTTGAACACATCCAGGGAGGGAGCATCCACAACCTCCCTGGGCAACCTGTTCCAGTGCCTCACCACCCTTACTGTAAAGAACTTCCTCCTAACATCTAGTCTAAATCTCCCCTCTGCCAGTTTAAACCCATTGCCCCTTGTCCTGTCATTGCAAGACCTTGTCAATAATCCCTCCCCATCCCTCCAATAGACCCCCTTCAGATACTGGAAGGTTACTATCAGGTCCCCTCAAAGCCTTCTCTTCTCCAGGCTGCAGAACCCCAACTCTCAACCTGTTGTCATAGGAGAGCTGCTCCAGCCCTCTGATCATCCTCATGGCCCTCCTCTGGCCCCGCTCCAACACTTCCATGTCCTTCCTGTGCTGAGGGCTCCAGAACTGCACACAGTACTCCAGGTGGGGTCTGACGAGAGCAGAGTAAAGGGGCAGAATCCCCTCCCTTGCCCTGCTTGCCACGCTGCTCTTGATGCAGCCTAGGACTCGGTTGCTGTCTGGGCTGCATGTGCACACTGCAGGCTCATGTTGAGCTTTTCATCAACCCAGACTCCAAGGTCCTTTTCCTCAGGGCTGCTCTCCAGCTATTCACCACCCAGCCTGGATTTGTGCTTGGGATTGTGCCTACCCAGGTGCAGGGCTACAAGATCATCGCTGCTAAACAAAACAAATTAGAACTGACCATATGGTTTCCAATCTCTATGTTTGTAAAAACTAATATTTATTTAAGACATTACTGGGGACTGTCACTGTGAGAGTAGCCACAAATTATTCTGCCACTCAGCTGGAGGAGACATCTCCTACCTTAACACACACAGTTTATAGCTGAAACATTACCCAGCTCTTCCAAACCTCCATGAAGTGACTCACAAAGACAGTTCCATGCATGGTGCTTTCCTGTAGCTAACATTCTTTCACTTGTATTTCTTTATATCCACCCAACACTGGGATGTTTTGAAATCAGACCTCCCTTTTCTGATCAAGCTTTCCAAGTCCCACCACACTTCTACTGTGCTGTACACCTCTTGCATTTGCATCTTGGTATTTTGCATATTACATATTCTGGGGGGTTGACCTGAAGACAAAGCAATTCAGACAGCTGGAAGCCAAAGTGTGTTTATCTCATGTTCCATTCCATCTGTTCTACTGGCATTTGTAAGCAGAACATAAGAAACCCTGGTGAGCATTTTGCAGTATTGGATGCTAAAAAGGTTTTTGGTGATGCACTAAGTTCAGAGCATAGGAAGTAAGGATATATGAAATGGAAAGCAAGCGGCTGTTAAGGGAATCCAAGCTCTTACAACAGCTCTTTGCAGAGAATTGTGCAGCTTTTGTAAAATTAAGGAAGGGAGTATGCAGATGACCGGATTGGTGACTCAGTGAAGAGTTTACTCTGAGATGTTACATTTAATGAGAGGAATAAAACGAGGCATATATTCCACTCCTCTAAAGTTTGAAGTCCACTTGTGAACAATGCACATAACTTACCAGGTAAGGTTTTATTGCGATTAATGCGTATTAAGGGGCAGGCACGATGTTATAAAGTTTGTGTTGTGCTTCATGTGGAGATTTTACTGTAGTGTGCATGGGAATTTCAACATTGTTCACATCTGGAGAATAAAATAAAGCAGCTGAAAGTTCAGTGAATTGTTTAATGAGTTAGTGAAGTGAAGATGGGCATTTTAATGAATTGCTCAAGGCTGGAACCCCTGAATGCTAAGACGTTTTCAATGATTTTTTAATAAATGAGGGTGCTGTGAACAGTAGAAAAGGATTAAACACACAACTGTGATCAGTAGAAATTATTGAATATGTGCACATACACATTCATATGTCAAGTGGAAAACACAAATTAAACACAAATTGAACAGGAGAGGTTTATATAGGCTGCTTTACCGCTATGCTTTCCTCTTTACCCTTTTATTTACTTCCTCATCTGTCTGTAATTATTTTACCATGTCTTTGTCTTTTTTCTCTTTTTATTTTTGTCTTCTCTTTCCTTCCTCCAGTTCTTTATTCATCCCTCAGGGTGCATATAGTATATTTTTTTCTAAACACAGTGCCACTGAAAAAGGCTGATCACTGTAGGGACACTTCAGAAGGCTGTCTCTGCTTTGGAGAGTGAAACATGTTAGGTGTGTCCAACAATGAAACCATCTATCAAAAGTCCAGATGAGATACTATAGGGCAGTATAATTCACCACAATAGCAGTTTTAGAGCTAGGAACAGGCTGAAAGGGAATCACACCAGGGAAATTGTCAAGTGAACTGTATTGCCACCACAATATGTGCACCAAATTACAGCAAGTACTTTGGCTTGTTTTCTTATAAGAAAATGCTCATGGATCAACATAATGGGTGCTGCAAAACAGCTGGAATTCTGCAATAACCAAAATATCTTTCTCTGCTGGAAAAGCCCAGAAGTTCATAGAATCATAGAATCATAGAATGGTAAGGTTGGAAGGGACCTCAAAGATCATCTAGTTCCAACCCCCTACCATAGGCAGGGACACCTCCCACTAGTACAGCTCACTCAAGGCCTCCTCCAACCTGGCCTTGAACACCTCCAGGGAGGGAGCAGACACAACCTCCCTGGGCAACCTGTGCCAGTGTCTCACCACCCTCGCTGGAAAGAACTTCCTCCTAACATCCAGTCTAAATCTCCCCTCTGACAGTTTAAACCCATAAAGTTGATGCACCAGCCTTGCCCTAGTGACAGACCAGGAGACAGGTAGCTTTTTCAGTGTGCAGGTGAAGCTTTTCTTAGCTGACATACGCAGACACGTAGGTGTCCAAGCCCTTGGCTGTAGAGAGCGGCAGAGCAATCAGTGTGCACTTGCAGTGCAGGGTGGTGGAGAAAACACATGTATTAGGTGTGAACAGGTGGCTGAGGTGAAAGGAGAAGTTTAGAGGCTAAGGACTATAAGGGAATATAGGGAGGAGATAGACATGTGGAGTTGGGTTCTGCCACCCCTGAGGGAGGGGCAGCAGATGTGAATGGTACAAGTAGGGGATCCCATGCCCTCTTGTCATTTGGATAAAGAAAGAGACCCAAGAGATGGGGAGGAGTGGAGGTAGGTCCAGCATGACCTTGTAGTAGCAAATGACTGAGTAGGGGACATTGTATACGTGTAACCACCCTTTACAGATAGACTTCACTGTTCTGGGGAACATCACCTGTCACCTAAAGCTACTTCCTACAAACTAATCAGAAAAAAAACAACAAAACCAACAAACAACTCAGGTACAGACAAACCTTCAACTGCCACAAGTTGCCAACTAATCAGGTTATTTCAATTTGCCATTATTTTTCCCACGTGGCAAGTATACTCTCTTTTTAGGACAATTATGACTATTACTTTTCACTTTAGATTTCTATCATGACTGCAAGGAAATTAAGCACTGAGAAGCAGATGTTACATTCATATTCTCAAACATCATACTATTGGCTTGCAAAGCATTTATCTCAGGTCTTACAGGTACTTAGAATCATAGAATCACAGAATGGTAAGGTTGGAAGGGACCTCAAGGATCATCTAGTTCCACCCCCCTGCCATAGGCAGGGACACCTCCCACTAGGACAGGTTACTCAAGGCCTCATCCAATCTGGCCTTGAACACATCCAGGGAGGGAGCATCCACAACCTCCCTGGGCAACCTGTTCCAGTGCCTCACCACCCTCACTGCAAAGAACTTCCTCCTAACATCTAGTCTAAGTCTCCCCTCTGCCAGTTTAAACCCACTGCCCCTTGTCCTGTCATTGCAGGACCTTGTAAATAATCCCTCCCCAGCCTTCCTGTAGGCCCCCTTCAGATACTGGAAGGTTACTATCAGGTCCCCTCGAAGCCTTCTCTTCTCCACGTTGAAGAGCCCCAACTCTCTCAGCCTGTCCTCATAGGAGAGCTGCTCCAGCCCTCTGATCATCTTCATAACACTTCTTTTGGAAAGCACAGTTTTTCCAAATTTTCACTTCATTAGTTCTTACAGTTTTTGCCTCATACCGCAAAAGATCATCCTCTCTTAACCTGGAATTAGTATACCTTTTCTTTAATACTTTTTCAAATCTAAGAGCCAGATCTATAAACAATCAAGAATCTAAGTGTTTATTTACCACATACTCATTTACCCACTTTCACTGTAATTGAGATGCTGGAAAGGGATTTTGCCTGGGAACACAAGGGATTCCACACTTAAATTCAGTAGACTTAATTGCATTGGACTATCCACAGTAATTTACAAACACAGGTAGTTTCATCTTCATTTTGTTATGCTTCCTATTATGTATCTTTCTATCAATTGTCTTAGAAATGTCATTATAGGTTTAAGAATGGATTTTCCAATTAAATTTTCTGCTGTCGTAGGACATATTCTTTCCCTGAAAGAAATTTGTTTTGGTGAGGTAGTACAATTTTTGACATAAATTTGACAGAAAATTATTTGGACAGTGTTTTTATCATCTGCAGGATGATGTTTCTTGTCAAAACAGGAGAAAGAACAAGTGCATCCATAAACAGGGCAAAGATTCTGATTACGGAGGAACAAGTTTTAAGTCTGTCCTCAAATTCCGACTGACAAGACCTAGTACAGTGCCAATCATAGAATCATAGAATGGTAAGCTTGGAAGGGACCTAAATGATCATCTAGCTCCAATCCCCTGCCATAGGCAGGGACACCTCCCACTAGGACAGGTCACTCAAGGCCTCATCCAATCTGGCCTTGAACACATCCAGGGAGGGAGCATCCACAACCTCCCTGGGCAACCTGTTCCAGTGCCTCACCACCCTCACTGCAAAGAACTTCCTCCTAACATCTAGTCTAAGTCTCCCCTCTGCCAGTTTAAACCCACTGCCCCTTGTCCTGTCATTGCAGGACCTTGTAAATAATCCCTCCCCAGCCTTCCTGTAGGCCCCCTTCAGATACTGGAAGGTTACTATCAGGTCCCCTTGAAGCCTTCTCTTCTCCAGGCTGCAGAGCCCCAACTCTCAACCTGTCGTCATAGGAGAGCTGCTCCAGCCCTCTGA
>VWZE01009105.1:21194-44716 GCA_013396675.1 Eubucco bourcierii | reverse complement strand
TTTTTGAACCTTGTATATAAGTTTTGTGGCAAAATTTAACATTAATAAACAGTTTTCATAGTTATTAACAATCTCTGCCTGGATATCAAAATTAATATAATTATTAATTTTGAAACAGTCTCTCCCTTACACCTCAAAAAAACAAACAAACAAAAAAAATCTTCAGTTCTATACTTGAGACCTGAGCACATTTGAAGCAGTGGTAGATTCCCCACTGATTTCATCAGATTTAGAATCAAAAAGCAGGGACTTAGTTTAGGCTGAGGATGTGGCCATCAGAGTCAACAAGTCACTTTAGGCTCATTGTTGAAATATAGCTCAAAATTTACATCACAGACACCTAAGGGCTACCTCTTCCTCTTTAGTCTATACAAAATTAGTCTTGGGTTTAATAAGTCGTTATTTTGGAGGAAACCAACTCAGTTCTGGAACTGATGTCTTTACTGATAACCAAAAATTCAGGTTCATTGCTTATGAGGCTTCAGAAGTAATATACAACCAAATTATTTTTTCTTTGCACAACTTAAACTGTGTAGGTTGGGTAACAACTGGTGAATTAAACTGTATTAAATAATTTATTTTTATATCTGCAGGTAGCCAAATAAAGAATCTTTATTATTCTCTCTCAGAAATTATTTAAACGGTTTGAAACCATTTTCACAAAGCCCTTACAATGGAACTTTTGTTTGATCATATTCGACCTTGGTGCAGTTGTAGCTCTAAGCACACATGACTCAGAGAGAAAAGAGTTCTTAAGTAATTTATTTCTCCCTACCTACTCAGTGTGTGTTCATCAGGTTGCCACCCACTTTTTTTGGTAAATGATTTACAGCCCTGCTGCATATAATCACCTGCAGAATGTGAGTCACAGAGAACGGTTTTGAAATCTAAACCTCTGCAGGCATGCAAAGGAACTGGGCGTCTCCTGCTATTGGTGAGGTCTCAACAGCTTCATAGTTTTGCACAGATTCATGCTCTAATTATATCCCACAGTAGATATTTTCAAAGTGATTCTTCTCAGGTAAGGCAAACTATTTCTGCAGGAAAATATTAGCTAGAAGGCATGCTCAAATTTTCAGGGAACAGGCAGTCCTTCCTACATTGAATATGTCCCTTAGTAGCTTTAGCAAAGGACAGACTTTACTAATCTTATCCCTTACAAAAGAATAAGAAGTAAATAATGATGCTGCTGTTAAATCCTCTTGGAGGAACCTAACTGCAAATGGCAGATCTGGGATTGTATTTTGTACTTCAGCTTACAAGTCTACTTTGCTGTAATATTATTAGAAGTGATTTGTCCCTCCCACCTGCACTCCCCAGCTCCCAGTGCTCCCAGCGATCAGACATAAATTTCTTTGATTTTAAAGTTTCCAAGTGCTGGAAGCATTTCTTCTTGGGGTCTGTTAAGAGAACAAAGCCAGAGCATTTTCTAAAAAGGTCAATCCAGCAGCATTCTTGCAGGATTCTACAGATTTTCTCTTTGGCACCTATCTCTGCAGGGTAGAATTTCACTTTGGCTTTTAATTTTTCACTGTTTGTTGTGGCAAATGCCTTCACACAGACAAAACTGCTAGTATGACCCACCTAATGCAAAAGAGTAGAACAGGGTAGGTTTCTGTTATGGAGAGATACAGCCTGTTCAGAACAATGTCCTAGTCACCAGTCCTTTAAAAATGGTAGTTCTTGCTACCTCAACACAAGGTGGCAAGGGAAAACTTCATCTTTAATATATCCTTTCGTCTTTTCCCTTGAACAACAGAAAACTCTGTCTGCTCCCTCCCTGGCGGTGTTCAAGGCCAGATTGGATCAGGCCTTGAGTGAGCTGTACTAGTGGGAGGTGTCCCTGCCTATGGCAGGAGTTTGGAACTAGATGATCCTTGAGGTCCCTTCCAACCTTACCATTCTATGATTCTAGGATTCTATGATTCTTTTAAAATTACATTAAACATCTTAATAAGTCATCTTTATGAGAAAAAAAAAATAGGTGAGGGTTTGTGGCTGTAAAGGTCTGAAGAAGATTCCTTGCAGAAAGTAGAATACACAAAAAGCAAGTGAAAGATTGAAAACAAAGCTTCTACTTGATGTTTCAACCTGTTATTGATGTTTTGACCTATTATGTCCCCACCTAAGAGTCATTTTCACAGTTCATGATCTTGTAGTTGATACTAGCATGCAGAAATATGTACCATTGTGGGTTTAGTTTAACATTACTGTGGGCCATCAAACGCTTAATGGCTATTAAGGCAGCAAAACACATGATCTGGAGAAGTTAAGATGAAGTCTCCTAGTTTGGTTAGCTATTTATATATATATTAAAAGAGAGAAATAGAAAGGGTGAAGAATGAGGTGGTAAACAGCTGATGATGCATGGAAATTAGGGTAATAATGTAAATCTCACTTTCCAAGAAGATCAGGGCTTAGCTGACTCCAAACTAACAGTTTGGGCAGCCATGATGCCAGAGACAGCTCTGGGGAGACATTATTGCAGCCTTTTAGTACTTAAAAGGAGCCTAAAAGAAGCATGGGGACAGACTTTTTAGAAGGCTCTGCTGTGACAGGACAAAGGGTGATGATTTTGAAATAAGAGAGACTTAATCTGGATTTAAGGAAGGATTTTTTTACACTGTGTGTGGTTAAACACTGTCTCAGGCTGACCAGAGAAGTGATAGATGCCCCAAACCTGCAAAGTTTCCATGTCAGATTATACTCTGAGCAAACTGATCTAGCGGAAAAATCTCCCAGTTCACTGTTGGGGGATTGGACTAGATGACCTGTGAAAGTTCCTTTCAACCCAAAACACTGTTCTGTTTTCACAAAACACTCTGTGGTTCTGTGAAAACAGCAATAATGTCAGGATAATTTTAGACCTTTATTGCACTTCTCTGAGAAGGCCTCAAAATCAGATATCAAAGATTTTTGTTGTATCAGTGCCTTCTCAAATTCCACACCTCTCTGTCCTTCAACTCTTTATGTGAAAACATCTATACAGGGTGAAAGTCTAAGCAATTTTTAAATTGTTCTGTTGCATTTGTGTTTTATCTCTATCCCCATTTTGATCTAAACCTCCTAAGTCAGCTTTTTCTTTGGTTTTGACAAAGTTTTGTCATGGAATCATAGAACGGTAGGAGTTGAAAGGAACCTTTGGAGACCATCTTGTCCAGATGAAAAATTTTCACAATGTGAACAGTTAACCATTGGAATAATCTCCCAAAAGAAATAGTGGATTCCCCTGCACTTGTCAGTTTTAAAACTCAGCTTGACAGGGTATTGGGCCATCTCATTTAAACTACACTATGATCTAGGTTGGACCAGATGATCCTTAGGGTACATTCCACCTTGGCATTCTGTGATTTTATGATAGTCCAACACCACTGCTAATGTAGGTGAACCTAGATCAGGTTGCAATTTTCACCTATTTCCATTTATTTAGTTATAACTTTGAGCAGTTGTGTAGATTTTGCGCATTTTTACACAGTTTTAAACAGCCACCTGCAGTTACAGTGAGTTTAGTGCACGTTATGGTGGCCAGCCAAGGACAAAACCAGTGCAGAAAGTGCAAATTCAGAATACAAACACACTTGTGCTCTTTCAGTTTTAAAATAGCTCCAAACTGCTCCTGTCCAAGCACTGAGTTCATGTAAACAGAAGTACTCTGGCTACTAAGCCTTAGCTGGGATGGGACTAAATAACATCCTGACATGATTGATTTGTAAGATGACATGACCCTTTTAACAACTTCTAAATTGTTTCTATGTTTTTGGACAATATGGCCCAGTCACCAGCTCCCAGCAGTACAAAGATGATATTCAGTAGGGGCCACGACAAGCTTTAAGTTTTTCCTACTAGATTAGATAGATTTCCATGAGCCTCAGAGCGGTGGAGATAATTCCATGATCAGATTTGAAAAAAAAACAAAACAAAAAGCAAAAAAACCCCCAAAACCAACCAACCAACCAAACAAAAAACCCCCCCAGAAAAAAACCAAAACAAAAAAAACCAACCCCAAAACAAGAGACATTTTCAGCAAGTGAATTATGCTTTTAATATGCTGTTCTCAGCCAGTAGCTCTGTGGATAAAATAATTTTCTGCTGTATAGAACTGCTGCCTACTATCATGCCCAGAAGCATGGATAGAGTTCATTAAAAATTATGCTAAAAGACTGCTGTTAAGAATGCCAAGACAAGCAGTTAAAAAAGTAAGAAATGCCAGCAATAAGATTGTCTCACCAACAGCTTTCCCAGCCATAATGATGTAGCATTTAATTATATGATGATAGTCCCATCTTCCTATTTTTTTTCTTTTTACTTGATAAATGGGTTTTCTCATCCTGATCCAACTCTTGCTGAAATATTTGAAATGTTCCAACTTCTTTAAACACCACAAGAGTCCTTAGATGATACGTTTGCTTAAATTTTATTTTTTGTTTCACTCTAAAAAAAACCAAAAAAAACCAACCTCTTCTCAAAATTCCCAGGCATTGCTGAGTGAACACTGCATTTAGTAATGTTTTATTGATCATCTTTTCAATAGTTTTTGTCATAATATTTGAATGCTTAGCTCATTTTAGTGAGCTGACAAACATCTGACATCTTCAAATCATATTAAAGACTGATCATAGAATGGTTTAGGTTGGAAGTGACCTCAAAGGTCATCTAGCTCCAATCCCCTGACATAGGCAGGGACGCCTCCCACTAGTACAGGTCACTCAAGGCCTCATCCAATGTAGCCTTGAACACCTCAAGGGAGGGAGCAGCCACAACCTCCCTGGGAAACCCATTCCAGTGTTTCACTACCCTCACTGCAGAGAACTTCTTCCTAACATCCAACTTAAATCTTCCCTTTGCCAGAGAAAGATCTTGAAGTCCTGGTGATCAGCAATTTCTCCATAGGTAGCAACATGACCTTGTGGCCAAGAGGGCCAATGGTATCCTTGGTTGTGTCCAGCAGGTCTAGGGAGGTTCTTCACGCTTTCTACTCTGCCCTGATGAGACAATACCTGGAGTATTGAGTCCAGTTTTGTATTCCCCAATTCAAGAGAGACAGGGACCTGCTGAAGAGAGTCCAACAGAGAGCAAAGAGGATGATTTGGTGACTTGAGCATCTCCCCTATGAGGAGAGACTGAGACACCTGAGGCTGTTTAGACTTGAGAGGAGAAGACTGAGAGGGGATCTGATCAATGTCTATAAATATCTGAGTCATGGGTATTAAGTGGATGGGGCCAATCTCTTTTTGGTGGTGTGCAGCAATAAGGCAGGAAACAAAGGGTACAAACTTGAACACAGACGGTTTCTCCTCAGCATGAGGAGAGAATTCTTTACAATGAGGGTGATGGAGCACTGGAACAGGATGCCCGGGGGGGTTTTGCAGTCTCCTTCTGTGGAGGCCTTCAAAACTTGCCTGGATGCATTCCTGTTTGGACTACCCCGGGTGATCCTGCTTTTGGCAGGGGGGTTGTACTCAGTGATCTCTGGAGGTCCCTTCCAACCTCTAACATTCTGTGACTCTCTGATTCTGTGATTCTATTTTCCTTCATTTCTACATGTGATAGCTTACATCTTTCTCTACTCATTTATCAGCCACACCAGTATATACAGGAAATGGTGTCCACTCACTTTTCTTTTTTTTTAATATTGTAGGTGTGAATTTTTTTTTACACTCAGGCCCATAACTTTTCGTCTTTCTAATGAAAATATTCTCATGTAAGTGTCCTGTTTTCCTTCCTCACAGCTTTGTCATAACTTCTGTCACAACAATGTCTGTAGTTCTGTGGTGAGTTAAAACTAACCCTCTAGCCTGGTTTTGAATTATAAACACATAATAGGAAAATTCCAGAGACATGTAATAGAAAAAATAGTAAGAGTTAAATAAAACAGTTTAAATAGTCTTTATCATTCCATTCACTTGCAGATTAGAATAAAATGTGCTGCACAAACTAATTTTTTTTTTTTTTTACTTTTCTCCTCTTCACTCTGACTGTTGCTTTTGCTACACTGACCTTAGCTGAGCCTCTTGTTATAGCTAAGTACTAGAGCAGGCCTTTCTCTTTCTGTTTTCTCCCTAGGTGGACAGCTATTCCCTTCTCCCTTTGTCCAGAGGGATGTGGGAAACAATTTGAGAGGGTCCTTGTATTGTTTCTGAATTGAAAATAGTTGCAAATATATGTAAATAATTTTAGTACATATTCATTGCATTTTTATGCTTCCAGATTTTAACACACATGTAAATATAGCTTCATTGTGCTTCCAAACCCTCTGAGCTAGTCTGGTGATTTATTTTGAGGGTAGTTTTAAGCCACCACAAGTTCCTAGACAAGACTGTGAATCCATCATATTATTTTCTCTCTAAACACCTGATAAGAGGCAGGATCTTTACAAAGTGTTTAAATCTCTGTGGGCGAGATAGGCAGAAAATGACAAAAAACATTATTATCACCATCTTTTTTTTTTCTTTTTTTTTTGGTAGCTGAAGAATGTAAGACACAAGAGAGGTCTGGGTATTTAAGTACTAAGTAACATATGTAAACAGCTTTAAATATCATCTTTTGGGGAGGAGGAGCAAAATGAAAGGACAGCTACTGAGAAGGACTCCATAGCATAGCTTTAGCTGCAGAATATTTAAAACACGATAACAAGATCCACCCCCACTTTCCTCCTGCTGTCCTTCCTTATTGCTCGTTGCGTGCCAGGTGGAGGGCAGACAGGTTGCATCATTCGCCAGGTCCTCCTCAGACTCTGGCTCCCCACTGCCCAGCAAAGTATGCCTTAACATCCTCCTCCTGGGTACAAGGCAGTAATATTTTTGTCACAGCTTTTGTGGCAATTGCACAGCTGAAACCCTAAGTACAGTTCTGTCAACAACAACTGTATGGCATCTACTAGTATATTTTAATTTACTACTATATGTCCCATGTGTGTAGTAATACAAATATTTACTGTGAAGTATCATTGATATGATTCAGAAAGTATAGTTTATGAAAGTTCAGAGGGAAGATTTTCAACCCATTATCATGTCCCACATAGTTTTAAACTTCATCAACAATAAGAGAGCAACCCAGTGCATTTTATATGTGAATTAAGTCTGAGTGAAGCTGATCTGTTCATTACCAAGTCCATGCATGTGTATACTGAATGCAGACTCAAAATATCTTTGATCTTTGCAACCAAAGAATAGTCTGCAAGCTAATTGGTCTCCAACCACATTCATATTATCACAATTATAGCTCCGTGTATGATTCCAGGATCCCCAGTAAGTTGTATGTATTCAGATAACTCATGTTCTGACTAGTTTGGAGAGAATGAATTGTTTTTTCCAAGGATAAAAACAGAAGCAATGTGGTAGCTTATAGTCCAACTTGATACTGAGAGGCAGTACAGACACAGCTAACTCTGGGCAATTTGAATTTCGGTTTAAATAGGTCTGGAACTAACAAGATCTTTGTGGCTACACTCTTTGTGGCTGTGGTTATCTATCAAATGAATATATCATCTTACAATGATGTGGGGAAGAAAAAGGAAAATAATATATTTTTCTATGGGTAAATAGTGTACAGAATCTAGTATGATCGATGATGTGAATAGCAACACAATTGTTAACTTGAAAACACATGAAAAAGACTATATTATGTATATGAAAAATGTTTGTACAATAAAAGGACAAATTCCTGAGAGTTGAACTGACAGGACTTTGCTGTACAGAAGAGAAAGCAGAGGGTTTGTATGTAAAATAAACAAACTAAGAATCTAAATCAAGGAGAATAATATTCAGGACAGCTGTTCTCCACAGAAAATAAGGCAGCTGAACTCTTCATCTCTGTGGTCATGAAGAAATGTGGTGTGCGCGTACCTGTCATGGTAGGTCTAAGAAGGCCAAAATAGGCTTATACATGTCCTGGTTTGCCCAGGTATGTTTCTATGCTCTCCTTCCTTCTGTTTTGGGGAGAAGTACCCGTGGGAAAGAGGACAACGAGCCTGGAGGCACTGAGTCTGGGGACCCTGACCCTTTGCAACCTGTGGTAAACAAAGTACACACGCTCAGCTTGTGTATGCCTTGTGTGGGGCCTGGGTTCTGACCTAAAAAGGGTAAAGCAAGCCTATGGCTTCTCCTAATATGGTAANACCCCAGGAGGGGCTCCCAACCACCCTTCCACCTTCTCCCCACCCCTGTACCTTACCCCAAGGTTTGCCTTATGTGCAAGGTAAATTAGGAGGATCGGCCAGGAGGGTTAGAAGAAAAGTGGTTAGTGAGGATTAATCAGCAGAGGAGCCAGAGCCCAGAAGCTGCTAGATCCCACCAACAGCTCCTGTTCCAGCAAGAGCCAGAGAGAGACTGACTTATCTATTGTTTTGGTTAGTGTTCCCAAACATTTCTCCAGCAAGTGTATGAGTGAAGTAGACATCATGATGTTTTCCTTTCACAGCCTATAGCGTAATTTTCTCTATTAAAATATTCTAATTAGCCTCAAACCAGCACATTGGTCTCAGGCTGTATTAATAAAAGGAGATGAGCAGGTAACACAATGTTCTCTGCCATTGTATCCATGCACTCTGCCATTGTATTTGTGCTGCCTTATATCTTGAACTGCCTGGAAACCATCTTCCAAGCCTTTACCAGGAGCAGATTCTAAATGCCTCCATGCGATCATNTTAAAATATTCTAATTAGCCTCAAACCAGCACATTGGTCTCAGGCTGTATTAATAAAAGGAGATGAGCAGGTAACACAATGTTCTCTGCCATTGTATCCATGCACTCTGCCATTGTATTTGTGCTGCCTTATATCTTGAACTGCCTGGAAACCATCTTCCAAGCCTTTACCAGGAGCAGATTCTAAATGCCTCCATGCGATCATCCTGCATAGCCAGCATGACACCATGCTGAGACTGCACATTGCAAGACATCCTGCCTGCACCTGAAGGTCTCCTGCCAAGACAGGAAGTCCTGGAGATAACACAGACCATCCAGAGCAGATCAGGACCAGGTCAGAGATTGTCTGCCTCCTTTCCCCAGCAGCCTAGGAAGAAGCAGAAGTCTCAGCAGATGACAAGAATTTCCTGAAATTGTTTGGGTACTGTCTGAAGCTATAGCTAGCCCTGCAAGTTGGGAGATAGTATTTTGTGAGTAAATACATAAAGCCTCTTGTAATTCACCATTGCCTTCTGCCATAAGCAGAAAGGAGCTCCCTGAGTCCATTTAGTGGGCAAGTGGTGTATTGACCGTGGTACACTAACTGCAAAGCCTTCTCTTCCAGTTCAATAGAGTTCAATTAATGTTATATATTATTGCTAGTTATTTATAGATCCTAATTTAACCTGTATATAAAGTTTCCATGACTGATGCAATTATTATTAAAATTAGTGATCGGGGTGGTGCAACTTCTGAATATTGACTATTAATAAACAATATTAATTTTTTAAAAATCTCATATTGCATTAACTAATCAATTACCCCTCCACTACAGTACCCTACCTGGAAATGAACAGCTCCTGCTGCAGAAAGGTATTGCTTCCACCACTAGTTTCTCCTCCAAGAACAACTGTGCTACTGGCCCTGAACTCCAGCTTCTGCCTGGCTTGGTACATTGAGGCAAAAATCGTGGTAGGGCTGTGCAATGTGTTTTTCTCCAAGAGGTCTCCAGCTATCCAATTCTTTTTCACTGAATACTTTATTACAATTGCACATTTTTCAAATTAATTTTGTAGTTGGTGGGAATGATTATTTGGAAGCTACTAACTCAACAGCCTTCTCTAGTATGGCATGAATTTCTTGCTCTTGGGGTAATTTATTTATTCTTTGGTCTCTGCTGGTCGATTCAAGATACGCAGACTGATGATTGTTTTCAGGTTCTATGGAATTAATATGTAGAGGGCAGCCTGTGGACAACACCTTTGGGATTTTTTTATGTAAAGAATTGTATGTCATGTTTCTGACTACATGCATTACTAATACTGAACCTAATTCCCCAATGTAAAAAGTTTTCCTTTAGTCTTTCCTTGATATTTCCTTAATTCTCTTCTATGAAGTATTCATTTATGTACTCTGAGCCAATCCGGTTTCCAGCAAAGATCATAGTATATAATCAGTCACTACAAACACTGAATTTCTGATCCACAGAATAATTTACAACACAAAGCCAATTCTCATTTCGGTGGCTCAGGGAGTTCCTGGCTATTGAGTTAGTATAATCCATTTTTACAACAGAAGGAGAATTAGAGTAGGTATGCTATCACACTCAGATCTTTCTTCAGCTATGCAGGAATTGAACAGCAATAGTCTCCACAGAGGGGCCTACCAGTTGGGACAGAGGTTGTGGATGTTATGTGATGGGGCACTGGAATTTCAGCAGGGCTCTAAAGTTCTCCTCAAAATGCATTAGGCCATGCTCTGAGGCAGACGCTTGTTGCATGACCCTGCCTTGATCACATCTTTCCTATTGAAAGATCCATTTGATTTGGCTGATTCTTGCAAAGAGCTTCAATGAATCTGCATTTTTGTAATGAAAAATGGTTTGTCAGGAAATTCCTGTCTCCTTCTAATGAGGCTGAATATCAAAACGTGATTCCATAGCAATGATTGCATGCTCAGTGCACACAAACACATATAGTGATGTTTTTCGGTGTGGGAAAAAGTACAGTCTTGCAAAATTGTAATGCCTTTGGTCTCTCTCACTCTCTCAACTGCCTTTCAAAACAGTGTAATTTGAGAGTTCCCTGCTATGCATGTACATACACCATGGTTGAAAGGGCAGGGCACTGAATGACACTTTTCTGTTTTCAAATGCATGGTTCAACCTACGGCAAACCGGTATTTCTGTGGTGAATTGTGTAGACTAAGCAGACTGTCCATGACACCCCTATGAATAATAATAGTGATTTTATCATGATGCCATTGTCACTCCTGCTGTATATCATTATACAAGGCTGTTCCATGATAACTGTTATTCAGCTGCAACTCACAGAGAAGTTCAAAAGGTACAAGTAGAGAAACTATTTTCTCACTTTTCTTGTTTATTTCTGTATTTACAACAACTCTCACTTTAAGATTTCATATAGGCTTAATCCTTTACCCTCTTTCTGTGTGGAAGGTGAAGATTCAGGAGCAAGATAGACAGAGTTGTAACAAGTCACACCTGAGACAGTATTTCCCTTCCTCTTCACAGAATCATATAAACATTCAGGTTAGAAAAGATCCTCAGGATTACCAAGATCAACTGATAACCCTACTCTATAAGATTCACCATAAACCATACCCATAAGCACCACATCCAAACAACTTTTAAACACATCCAGGGTTAATGATTCAACCACCCTATTCCCACCCCTACCCCCAGACAGCCCATTCCAAAGCCTAACCACTCTTGCTGTGAAATTGTTTTTTTCCTAATGTCCAGTCTAAACCTACCCAGTCACAGTTTGAGGCCGTTCCCTCTTGTTCTATCACTAATTACCTGTGAGAAGCACCAACCTCTCTACAACATAATTTCAGGTAGTTGTAGACAGTGAAGAGGTCTCCCCTCAGCCTCCTCTTTTTCAAACAAACCAGCCTCAGCCCCTTCAGTCACTCTTCATAAGACTTATTCCTCTGCACTGGCTCCTGCACCACCACATCCCTCTTGTAATAAGGTGCCCAAAAGTGAACACAGCACTCGAGGTGTGGCCTCACCAGAGCAGAATATAAGGGGATAATCACCTTCCTACTCCTACTGGACACAGCATTTCTACAACAATTCAGGAGGCTATTGGCTTTCTTAGCCACCTGGGCACACTGCTTGCTCATATTGAGTTGCTTGTCGATTAGAACTCCCAGGTCCCTCACCAGTCTCCACTTCTCCCAGCCACTTGCTATTAACCTGTTCATCTCCAAACCTGACAACTACATATATGCTCCCATTTAGCATTTTCTCTGGGGAACCTGGCTTTCTTGCCTCTTCGTTCATGCTAGAAGCTGCTGGCAGCCCACAAGGGCTAATAAAACGTGTAGAAGGAGGACAGAGAAACAAAGAAACCACAAGGAGAGAGAGTTATTTGAAATCACGACTCCTGAATCTTCATCTTTGCAAATTCTTACCCTTATGCTGAATTACCACTTCTTGGAGGTACCACGGGCAAAAGAAGAGACATTCAGCTCACATTCATTTCCTTTGTTAATTGGTAAATCTCACAGGCTATCATAGCTTCAGGGCTAAGGTCAAGATCATTCAGAATCAACCCATTCTTTGAGTGCCCTGAAAGTGCATCTAAATTCTTTGCACACTTCAGGGCTCTGAAGGCAAGTGTAGGAGGTTTCTGTGTAGAAAGGCAGATGGTGGAGAGAGCAGAGATGAGGCCATGTTGTGGATCAGACAGATATTAACATCCTTAGCCAGTCAGACCTTTCCTATGCAGTGATTTTCTACATGACTATATTACTTAAATATAACCAGTCTTGAAAATCATGATTCTGGACTGAATTACTTTTGTATGAATACAGTGAAAGAGCTCTAGTTTTAAGTGTAAGAAAAGGCTATACAAGTCCAGAATAAAACACAAGGTACAGATTTGGTTTCCAATTTAAAAAGAAGTATATATCAAAAGAAGAATATATCATAAAAGGCAGTAACACTAGTTGTTTGCTCTTTTTGTCTTTTCACTACTGTTGGTGTCTTTTGAAGCAGTTGCAATCTACTGCTATTTTATTTGCTCTTACCTGGGAATAGCTTTCTGCTTTTCTCCAGTGTGCAAAAGGCAGCAGCCAGGATGCCAGCTAATTGCCACTGCTGTTTTTAGCTGATATTCTTTCTTACTCTTGCTTACTTGTTTCCTCTGTGAATTGATTGTGGCTAAGCTGGAGGACAGGAAAATGCTAAACACGTCTTGGCTTGCAGGTTGACAAAAGAGAAAGAAGTAATGTCCCACTGACCTCAGAAAATTATGTTATGCAGGGCAGCTTCAAGAGCACTCCCACACTATGCTTTACCTTCTGGAAGAGCGTGTTTAAGAGCAATGATGTCAGTACTATATTGTTCCCAGTTCCCTAGGAGGCTCAACCCAATTTTCTGTGTATATGTGCTAGAAAAGATGAAGGCAAGAGCTAAAATTTAGAATTATAATAAATTAAAATTAAAACCTACTTCTTGCTTTTTTCCATTGTCATCTGAATTTCTGCATGAGTTGGCAGATTCTTTGGGCTTTTTTTTCCAGTAACACTGGAGTTTATTTCTAAGATTCAGTAAGCCCTACAAATACTATGACCAACCTGAAACATATGCAATACCAATACTTAAGAAACTTCTGAATATGTCTCTTCTGTTCTTTTTTTCATGCAGTTATAACATATGGAATTGTTATTGGTTTTCCTCTTATGAATTGAATTCTTTCTCTTGCACTTGTTAATCACTAATTTTATGAACTCAAATACAAAGCAGTATATCATTTCTAGTTTGAACAAAGACTTTCTTAGGGTGTATTGGGTCTTTTGGTGTATGTCACTGAAGTCTTTAATACAACTATGTCTCCATCTTGGGAAAAAAATCTATGAAGAGATATCACGGGATCTGTGAGCAACTTTACCCATTGATTTCTTTTCTTTGCCTCTTACATATTCATAGCTGATTCTGGAAACTATCAAACTTTACCAAACTTTCAGGTAAATCACAACTGAAAAAAAAACCCCACACCAAACAACAACAAAAAAAAAGTCATTCATATAAAAAGGAGTTTTTCTTCTGCTGGCTTTTCATAACTTATGATATGGTTGTCACATTTTTCCTGGCAGCATCTCCCCGTTGCTGTACTTTGGGGAATTAGGTTGAGCAAGGAAAAAGTGACATGCCTGGTGCTATGGCATGCCAAGGGAAATGAGATCATAGTTCAGCCAATGAAATTTCTCCATGGGAATTCAGTGGGCACCTTTTGGAAACAGAAACTGTTAAAATGTGGGTAACCACAGGCAAAACATGAAGATATTTCTACAAGAGGGAAAGTAACCATGGAGCGAATTCTGTTACAGAAAGGTACTAATTATATTGATCTTTAAGGGCTAATCTTTTAAATATCCAGTGACTTTTTTTTGTACCCAGTTCTTAGAAGGAAGACTCTTTACTTTGCCTTCCAGTGCTGTAAGTGCTAGCTGAAAGTCTCTGAGGAGCATTTGTCTTGGAAAACTCTTTCAGGTATTTCAAAGTAAAATAAGTGTGTAATCTTTAATTTCCTCAAAATTCGGACACAAAAGCCACAACATGTGCATTCTTGAAAGATACGCTTTTTAGTTCTGGGATGTGCTAACATTTTCATCTATGGTATTTGTTTTAATCAAAAGTATTGACATGCATAGAAAGGTTAACAAATACTTATACCACTTTGGAATAGGATCAGCAATCTTAAATACACGATGACAACTCGCTTCAGGGAGGTCCAGACCATTAAAACCTGCTCTAAAGTCAACCACCATTGTGGTCTACAGCTAGATGAAAACCTTAAGTGCAGAGCTCAGAGCCATGCCTAATATGTATGATTATGTGCTATATACAGTTTTCTGGCCCAAAAGGTTTGTTGCAGGATCACAGGATGTTAGGGATTGGAAGTGACCTCTAGAGGTCTTTGAGTCCAACCTCCCTGGCAGAGCAGGACCATAGAATCTAGCACAGGTCACACAGGAATGCATCCAGACAGTCTCCACACAAGGAGACTCTACAACCTTTCTAGGCTGCCTGTTCCAGTGCTCTGAGATCCATACAGTAAAGAAATTCTTCCTTATGTTGAAGTGGAACTGCCTGTGCTTTAGTTTACAGCCAGCGCCCCTTGTCCTACCACAGGGCACAAGTGAGAAGGGGCTGTACCTTCCTTTCTGACACCCAGCCCTCAGATATTTATGTACATTTATTAGATCCTCTCTCGGTCTTCTTCACAGACTAAAAAGCCCCAGGTCCCTCAGCCCTTCTTCATAAGACACAGGCTTCAATTCCTTAATAATCCTTCTAGCCCTCCATTGAACCCTCTCAAGTATATCCCTGTCACTCTTGAACTGAGGAGCCCAGAACTGAGTGCAGTATTCCAGGTGGGGCCTCACTAATGCAGAGCAGAGGGGGAGCAGAACTTCCCTTAAACTTCTGGACACACTCTTCTTAATGCACCCCAGGATCCCATTGGCCTTCTTGGCCACAAGGGCACATTGCTGTTCCATGGATGACTTGTCCACCAGGACTCCCAGGTCCTTCTCCACAGGGATGCTCTCTAGCAGATCACCTCCTATCATGCACTGGTGCAGTTTATTATTCCTTCCAAGGTGCAGGACTCCGCATTTGTCCCTGCTGAATCTCATTATGTTCTTCTTTGCCCAGCTCTCCAGTCTGTCAGTCTCATCAAATGGCTGCACAGCCTTCAGGTGTGTCAGCCAAGCCTCCCAGTTTGGTATGGTCAGCAAATTTGCTGTGCAGACTCTCTGTCCCCTCATCAGTGTCACTGATAAAGATGTTGAAGAGGACTGAATCCAGCACTGATCCCTGGGGGACTCCACTAGTTAGATCTCTGGCTGGACATGGCACCACTGATCACTCTATTGTGTAACAGTTCTGAATCTATCTCGCTGTCTGCTCTTCTGTCCCACACTCCCAGAGCTTGCTCACAAGGATGTAATGGGAGACAATGTCAAAAGCCTTGCTAAGGTCAAGGTAGACTACATCCACTGCTCTCGTGGCATCCACCCATTCAATTGCAGCATCACAGAATACTATCAGGTTAGGTTACTCAAGCATTATTTCCCCTTGGTAAATCCATGCTGACTACTCCTCATAACCTTCTTCTCTTCCAAGTGCCTAGAGATGACCTCCAGAATGAACTGTGCCATCATTTTTCCAGGGAGGAGGTGAGGCTGACCGGTCTATAGTTACCAGGACCCTCTTTCTTTCCCTTTTTGAAGATTGGAGTGGCGTTTCCTTTCCTCCATTCCTCAGGTACCTCTCCTGTTTGCTATGATTTTGCAAAATAATGGAGAGTGGTAGAACAACACCACCAGGCAGTTCTCTCAACACTCTTGGGTGCATCTCATCAGGGCACATGGACTTGTGAATATTCAATTTGTGTAACTGATCCCTAACCCAATCTTAACTAACTAGTGCAGAGTCTTCACTCCTTTAGGTTTTATCTCCTTCATCCAGGTTCTGGAGTTCCCAATGACTGGTCTTAGAAATAAAGACTGAAGCAAAGGAGGTATTTAGAAACTCTGCCTTCTCTGCATCCTCAGTTCTCAGGGTTGTCTTCTCATTCAGCAGTGGGTCCACACTTTCCCTATTCTTCCCCTTACTACTGATGTATTTGAAGAAGCCCTTTTTGCTCTCTTTTACTTCCTTTGCCAGTTTAATTTTTAAGAGGGCTTTGGCCTTCATTGTTGCCTTCCTATATACCCTGACAACTTCTCTATAGTTCTCCCAAGTAACAAGTGCCTTCTTCCATGAACTGCTAATTTCTTTCTTCCATGAGATTTCCTTCAGAAGCTCCTTGCTCATCCAAGCAGTCAATTCCTCAGAGAAAGAATCCTTTTGAGACTTGTGTCCTCCCTGAAACCATCTGATCAGAGAAGAAGGGGCTTGAAGAGTTTCTATGTGAAAGGGAGTACAAAACCTGACATTTTGTGATGCTAGGCCAAGCTGTGAAAGCCATCACTTTTGACAGAGAAAGGGCACGAAAAAAAAAAGGAATCTGGTTCTTGTCATCCCTTGAAATCTGATACATTTATTTTAACTGATTTGAATGATTGAGTCCATGGTGCTACAGTGATTGAACAACTGGTCCATCACCTGGCAGGTCATAACCCTGAGCAATCCCGAAGGGGAGAACCAATAAGGGAACATTAGAGAGATGCTCTTGAGAAGTATTAGACACTCAAAGAGCATTGTCCAGAGAGGGGAAAAAACAACCCCCTCACATAGATGACCAAGGTAAGTATCTTGGAGAAGAAATTAAGGGTGGAGTTTTTAAAAGATGGAGGGAGGGAAATCTACTATTTAGAGTTTTGTCTGAACATTCGTGACTATTCAAGAAAGTCTTCCCTAATTCCTAAAGGCCTTGCAGCAAGCCTGATATGATTACCTAAGTACACAGGAGCATGCTAGAGAATGTCAGAACTGACCCTGCACTTGAAAGCTGAAGTGGAATAGTGAAGCTGTCAACAGCAATGGGCAGAGGAGAAAGAGTGGCAGGTTCAAATTAAAGAATTACCTGTGATCTTTTTTAGCTTCAGGTGACAAGGATTCATCTTGAATTCACCAAACTGTCAACTCAGCTCACAGAATGGAACAGAAACAGACAGGACAGAGAGGTGAAAATTTTCATCCTGGGAATAATAGCAGAAAACAGGATGAAAAAACTGTGCAATGAGAAAACAGAACTCTTTAGTGTCTTTGAGAGAGTCCAGTGGAGAAAGGAGAAGGCCATGCTCTGAAAAAACAATAAAGAAGGCAGACAGAGAGCCACAAGGGGGTACTGCCACAGAAGCCAAGAAAAAAAAGAGTGATCAAGAGTATCACATTAGACAGGAAGGTCAAAGAGGACACAGAGATTCCCATGTTAGTCAGAAAGAGGTCATCTGAGACCTTGGTGAATTAGTCTGAATGGGGAGGACTGAAGCCAGATTGCAATGAGTCAGAGGAAGGGAAATCAATGCGGTGGTCATAAACAGGCCTTTCAAGTCACTCAGAAATGAAAGGGAGAAGGGAGGGCTGCAACAAAAAGAAAAGCTGCCCTATGTGAACTGGAAATTCACAAACAATGCACTGTTTATCCCTTTTCCTTCCTCAATCTATGAATTATCTTTTTTTTCTTTTGGTTTGTTTTCTGATGTTGTTGTTGCTGTTTTTATTTTGGAGATCAGAGTTTCCAGACTCCCTGATTTTAATAATCACCTATTAATGTATCTTGGGCAACTACCCAAGGAAATGCATATGTATAAAAGCCTGGACAAATTTCTGTCTCCTAAATTTAGTACTCAGTCACCAATTAGCCATAGAGCTTCATTTGTTTTCATGATTGCTGCTTATAGGATGTCTGTTACAGTAACTCTTTGGTGCCAAACTAAAATTAAATTTGGTTTTAAATCCCTGGAATTCCTGAAAAAGATGAAGTGCGTGATTGTGCTATAATACACACTGTAGAAAAGCCTGACTTACCATGCTGTTTCTTTAAAAACATGTTTATTCTTTTCAAGGCATGTATTTGTCCCACTAATCAGAGATTTTGCCAACCTGGCAACATTTTAAAGAATTTTAATAGAAATGCAGTTTGCTTAGTATTTAGTCATATAATTCTCCTCAGATGAAAAGGTAGTTCACAATGGGAAACATCTGAGAATTACACATGAATGTGAACTCGGTATTTCTGGCAGCTGGCGTCAGTAAGTATCAGTACCTGGAAGAAAAACAGATGAGTGGGGTTGAGAAGGTCCACAACTGAGTTAAAGAAATTCTTGGTGTCTGATTTTAAGACCACAATTTGCATGTGCCACCTTTTGCTCATAATGTTTTGATTTTAAGAGTGAACACCCAAACCAGAAAAGACCCTCTGAATCAATGTTGTTTCGTAAAACCACGACTGCAGCAATAAATACACTGTCTGACAGCCCTGTAGTCAGGTCACTGGTGACCCACATTGCCTTTCTGAATGGCCTGTAAGAACATTTTAATCTTGTGTGTTCCTTATAGAAATGACAATAATGAGGCAGTGGCTACAAAGCCACTTCTAGCCATGTGATTCCTCTATGATCATCAGTCTGGGACATGGGAGCCCCAAAACTTCCCATGCCAGGGACAGGTTGCTACTCAGCTCAGATACCTTTTGCTTTGCAACTTCTGCTATACTGTCCCACTGCAAAGTGGTTCTCCACAAACAAAATTGAGAAAGGACCTAGGGCAGGATATAACACATCTTTTTTTTTTTTTTTTTTTTAAAGTCACTTTAATGACATCCATCTTCATCTTTTCAGAGCAATACAGCATTTTATATTACTCTTTTTTTTTTCCTTGGTATTTAAATCAATAACTTCATTCATGTTAAATGAATACTATCTACAGCACATTTTATTTTACCTTCCAAATAAATAATCTTAGGGGTTTACCCTGTTTTTTCAAACAGAGAATTACTTCAGGTTTGGCAAATATGTTTTTGATTTGCAGATGTGAGTAGAATATTCTGCACAAGTACATCTCCAACTACACTGTGCTCTGAACCTGTCCCCAGAGAATATTAATGTGGTTGGTCACCTAGTTCTTGTAGGAACTGCACCCAGGAGTTAATGACTTTTACAATTTAAAAAGCCAGAAATTACTCTCTTTAATAAAATGTGAATAACCTTGATTTCATATTTATGCACACGCAAACACATCTAGCTCATCTACATTTAAAGATGAGGCTTTGGACTGAAGATACAGGCTAAATTTCTTGCAGGGAAAGCCCACTAACAGAGACAGAACTTAAACCTCAGACAGAGGACAATAATGCTGGGCTACATTCCCACATGGTTTATATTGCTGCAATGTTACTGTGAACAACGTAAATATGATGAATACAGCTCACAGCCTATGTAAGTGGCCAGCTGGGTGCCATTTGCCCACTCCATGTAACTGGCACATGCGAATCAGCCTGCCTGGCAGTGTTTCCGTCCTTTGCCAGGAAGATGAATGCATTGAGACAGTGCTTTTGAAGACAGAGAACTGCTTGAAAGAGTCCAGCATGGAACCACAAAGATGATTAAGGTAGTGGGACATCTCCTATATGGGAAAAAGCTGAGGGATCTGGGTCTCTCTAGATGGGAGAAGAGGAGACTGAGAGGTGATATCATTAATGTCTATAAATCTGTGAAGGGCAAGTGTCAGGAGGACAGAGACAGGCTCTTCTCAGTGATGTCCAATGATGGGACAAGGGACAAAGAGTGCAAGGTGGAGCATAGGAGGTTCCATGTGAACATTAAGGTTTCTACTGTAGAGGTGAGAAAACACTAGAACAAGTTGCCCAGTGAGGTTGTGGAGTCTGCTTCTCTGGAGACAACCACACCCTGCCTGGACACATTCCTGTGTGACCTGTTCTACACGATCCTTCTCTGATGGGGGGGGGTTGTACTAGATGATCTTATGAGGCCCCTTCCAACCCCTAACATTCTGTGATTCTATGATTTACAGACAACAATATTTTGCACAAGAGAAACGAATGCAAAATGGTTTTAAGGAATGAAAATAAAATGTTGTCAAATTGTATGCAAACTACTTTGGAGTGCTTCTTGTTTGTTTTTTTCACAAAGAGGTACATATTGCCTTGTGTATGTTAATACAATGTGTGTGCATTAAATCCAACACAATGTGACAGAGTAAGGAGGAAACGGACTTGGATGCTTAGCCTGAGGAACTGGGCTCAGAAAGTTTTAATCAATTTTCTTCATGAATTCCCTACCCTGCTAAATTGTAGACTAGTTGGAGTTTTCCCTGTCTCTTTCTGTAGAAGGTGGTTTTTGTGGACACAGGTTGTTGAAATTGGGTCACCTGAAAAGGCAGACAGAATAGACTCACAGAATTAACCAGGTTGGAAATGACCTTTGAGATCATCGAGTCCAACCTATCACCCAAAACCTTCTAATTAACTAAACCATGGCACTAAGTGTCTCATCCAGCCTCCTTTTAAACACCTCCAGGAATGGCAACTCCACCACCTCCTTGGGCAGCCCATTCCAGTGGCCAATAACTTTCTGTGAAGATCACTCACATGTTCTCCCAAGTCATGTTTTGATCATTTCCATACTTTTTAAACAGAGACTTTAATTTCTGCCAGATATGGTCATAATTTTTATCCTTCAACAATGTCTTAGTTCAGTATTAATGTTCCTGTATGTTTATAAATTATATGACTTTTATAAGTCACATATCCCTAATTACTCTTCTAAATAATGAAGAGTCCCATACTTGTCTTGATTTCATCTGCCTTTGGAATTTGTGAGAGCAAATTTCAAAAGCATTTTTAAAAAAATATATATAATCTAGATACTAATTTTTAACCAACACAACAATATATGCTTTCTTCCCAATAGTTGTATTTATACTGAAATAAATTCAAACACTTTCTTTGGATACACCAGCAGAAAGTGGAAGCACAGGTACAACGAACAGCATCCTGCCAAGATTTTTACATGAGAGATATCAACTAAATTTAGATCTTAATGGATCCTGCTTTTGATATTCCTTCTAATTTCAAGGCAATTAGATGATCTAAGGGTTGTGCATAGCTTCAAAGACTATGTCTGAACTATGATTTCAGGAATTACCTGAAATCCAATGCACAGCAGCACCACCTGGACCCTAAGGCAAGGAGGTCATAGAGGTGGAACAGCAGGCAGGTGGATGGAACAGAGCTGCTCCCTCACTGCGTGGGGAAGAGAGATAACAGGACAGCAGAGCACACAGCGTAATGTACCTAACCTCTGCTTAAACAACACCAAGGAACAAAAATTAGTGCAGAAAAAGAAAAGATTTTCAAAGTATCCACCTCCTGAAGGGATTTTTGTTTACTTCGGGCTTCATGACATACCAGGTTAGCTTCTCAGGTATTTACTATCTGGTATGAATAAAGATCTCATAATATATACAGTCTGCAGACTCTTCTCAGTGACGAAGGAGTTAAGGTAGTCACTCTCACCAACAATCTGGCTTTCCATCCCATTCATGACTTTGTAGCTTCTTCCTCTGATAGGGCAGCCCTGAGTCCCAAGTGTTTTTACTGCTTTATAAGGAAGGAATGACAGTGTCATAGAGCAGAAGAAAAACAGAGTTAAAATGTATTTTCCTCATCAAGGTTATGCAGCAACCACAGGATATCTGAACAAAGAGACAGAGTTAAGATACATACTTTAGTCAGCAAATAGGTTGTGATTACATCCTAGAATAATCTTCTATCTGTCAATATAATTTTGGAAGAAATAGTGTTTATCATTCCCAAAGTCTTCATGGTATTGATGATGGGCTGAAGGCAGCAGGGATTCCCTTTGAATCAAACACACAATCTTCTTCCAGCTGGGCTTTAGGCATCATATCCCAAGCGCAGCTCCCTCTGGGTCTGAGTTTGAAGGCAGCCTCCTCTGCATCCCCTGCCATGCTCAGGTGTGCTCATAAAAAATTAATAAGTATTTCAGACTTGAAGTGAGCTGGCCCCTCAGTGATCTTAGAAAGAGTATGCTTTACATTTCCCATGCCCTGTTAAGTTTCCATAATTTCTGAAATTTGCCTCAGAATTTCCTGCCTCTCCTTTAACAGCTCTAAGCAGGTCAGAAATTAAGTAAATGGATCATTGAGCAATTGAACATCTCAGATATTGCTGTTGTGAGACTTGTTCTATCAAATAAAAGCAGATAAAACTCTTCTCATGGGGTGGCAGCAAGATTTTCACAAAAGGATATACCTGCTATTTTCCCGAAACTGCATTCAAAAGGAATAGGTGAATAATAACTACAAAGAGCAGATGAAGGTATTTTCTTATGTGGATATGACAGCACTCTGAAATCAGAGGGTGAATTCTTACCTTTAAAATAATATTTTCTGACCTTTACAATACACTCTTCACGCAATATTAAAGAGGGTAAAGATATTCCAGGCTTTTAGGATGTAAGAAGATTGTTGGTGGTTAAACAACAGGGGAGAGAACATTTTAAAGAACAGAGGATTGTGGTAGTCTGTAGCTTTTAAAGCCAAAGTTTCTTCATTATTAGTTGGTTATTTTATTTGCTTATTTTGCACTTTTTAACACTACACTCTGAATATGACACTTACTATAAGGACCTAAAATTTATTACCCTTTGCAAGAGTTTTATGACTTGAAACAGGAAGGTAATTTAAAAGGAGTGAATGTTTTAGCAAAGATTTTTCTAAACCATGCTATCCAATTGTTAGATGCAAAAAAACCCAAAAAAAACCCCCCACAGATAAGAAGATTAAACTAAATCATGAATAACTGCCAATTTCCTTCTCTCTTTCTACAGTAACACGACATATCAGAGATTTAAATTATTTGAGACAAGTTTAAACATCCTAGTAGCATACCATTTAAAAAAGGCATTATTCAGCATATGGTGTTTACAGATTTAGTAGTTTTAAAAATACCACAGTATCACCAAGGTTGGAAGAGACCTCAAAGATCACCAAGTCCAACCCATCACCACAGACCTCAAGACCAGACCATGGCACCAAGTGCCACGTCCAAACGCGCCTTGAACACCTCCAGGGACGCTGACTCCACCACCTCCCTGGGCAGCCCATTCCAGTAGCCAATGACTCTCTCAGTCAAGAACTTTCTCCTCACCTCCAACCTAAACTTCCCCTGGCACAGCTTGAGACTGTGTCCTCTTGTTCTGGTGCTGGTTGCCTGAGAGAAGAAGGTAACCTCCTCCTGGCTACAACCACCCTTCAGGTAGTTGTAGACAGCAAGAAGGTCTCCCCTGAGCCTCCTCTTCTCCAGGCTAAGCAATCCCAGCCCCCTCAGCCTCTCCTCATAGGGCTGTGCTCGAGGCCTCTCCCCAGCCTC
>VWZE01009105.1:9471-19482 GCA_013396675.1 Eubucco bourcierii | reverse complement strand
AACAGACTCCAACCAGGATGTCAGATTTGTTAGGCCTCCCTCTGATTTTAACCCACAGGCTCTCAATCCCTTCGTCCTCCATGTCAAGCTCCGTGGCAAGGAATGACTCAGAGCCACCCTTCCTCCTCTTCTCCCTTGCCTGTCTCTTCTGAAGAGCCTGTATCCTCCTAGTGTAGCACTCCAATCGTGCCTATAATCATGCCTGTTATGTTATAAAATAACACAGAGATGTCTACAGAAATTATACATGTTCATGGAGTCACATTAGTGTGAAAACAAATTGATCACACCTTGAAGAAATTTGAATCTGAACATGACTTAGAGTCAAATTGTAAGCATGAGGTCCTCTGAATGGACCCGACTGTAAAGCTAAGCCAGGAACTTGAGGCTTCTGAAAGCTGTCATGATTACACTAGACACTGGTATCAACCCATAACTGCACACAGATGTGGGTAATATACTCAGATTTTCAAAAAATGTCCATGGATGCAGAACCCCTGTACATAAGGATTCCAGCCAGCCTAAGTTCTGCCTGGAGCTGCATTCCAGCTACCTCAATTGCCCATGCTGCAGGGCATCGCTGCTCTGCTCCTGTGGAAAGGTAACCAATCATGAGGGCAACATGAAGGCCAAGAAGGTGGTCCCTGGACATGATTCAGCCTAAGCAGAGAGACAAGAAAAGGGTGCTGAGGGTAACATGGAGAGTTCCAGCGAGAAGCCAAAAGCCTTCGTGGTGACTCCCTTCTCATCTGAGCTGGAAATGCTACCAACCACATCTGCATGATGGAAGGCAGTTTTGTGAGTGAGCAAACATAGCTCATATCCACCTGAAAAGTACCACATAAACATAGCCTGTAAGAAAGGAATGAATAAACAACTCTGCCTGGCTGATCAAAAGTGGTGGAATGCCTGCAACTCCCAATCCTTGCAGACAGAGACTTGCAGATTCAGATTTTTTCTAACAGCTGTACACAGACAACTTGTATAACTCTTCCTTTGACTGAGGAATGCTGCAAGGCAGACACACATGCCAGGGCTAGTCAGATACCTTAGTCACAGACCTTTCTCACAGACCCTTCCCGCACTGCGGAGTGGGGGAGGAAGATGGGTTTCCCTGAGGCACACACCACAGCTCTGAGCACATTTTTGCCCAGAAGCAGTGAAATAATAGGAAGTAGCTATGGGATGGGTGAGTGCTGGCACAATCTCTCAGCAGTGCAGCCGCAAACAGTAAGCATGTGAGCATGCCAAAGAAACATAGGATGTCTAAGGAAACAGCAAAGCCCTGCTTAAGTGGTTCATGCTCTCTCTCCCCATCTCAGAGAAATATCTGTGAAGTGGATGTCCCTGCCTGCTGAATGAAAAGACATGCCTTGTTGCATTTAGTCAAACAAAGGGAATAACAAGCAATCTCACTGCTGAGGCACCTTCAGCCACTCACCATTGCTTTCCCACGCTAAAGCTCAGGCAGTTTTGGCAAGGCCTGAGAGATGTACCAACACTTAGGCAGGTGACACCACTAGTGTCCAAAGTGAGTGGAACACAGATGCATCTCAGCTTCTTGTATGAACTGCCCCCATGATTGCATGGGGCCAGCCACACACTACCTCTCAGCACTGGCTGGAAGGCAGGAGACACAAAGACCTAAGCATGTTTGGGCTGTGGTCTCTAACATGGATGAGAATTATTTGAGAAGAATATGGGCATATTGTGATAAAGTGTGGAGCTATGTGAGCTGAAGAGCTTTGGAAACTGGGGCAGAACTGGGTAAAAATGCACCTAAAGTGCTGAAAGTACTTTTAGTGGAGAGAAATCCATGGGGAGCCATAGCTGGTAGAGAGGTTGGCAGTCATATCACAGAGATGAATACCTTTCTTTCCTTTATACCTTCAGAAAAAGCACCAAAGCATTCTGAATAATAGAAATGGGCTAGTACAAGAAAAGAATTGTTTTTTAAAAGTGTAAACTACTTGTCTTTAGGTTTTTACCCTAGATACCTCCTCCTTTCAAAATAACCTGGAATAACCTTTTAATTTATTAATATGAGGATCAGTGCTAAAATTTGGTTCTCAGGGTCTGAGTTCCAAATTGAAATAGTTAGAAAACCAGCTACAGATATCTACAAAGATCTGTATGATTTGATCTACTATTCTTCTGTTACAGGTCAGGAACCTAATAGTTGATAAGAATAAAATATGATAGTTACAGATAAATTTTTTTAAAAAAATGTTTTCCCACAAGGGAAAAAAACAAAAAGGCAAAAGATATTTAGCAAGCTGTTTCCATCCAACACTAAGTTTAACCCAAGTCTCAGAAAGTCAATTAGATGCAAAAATCTTTGTGGACTGGGTTTTGATGTTTATTGTTATCTTAAACCTCTCTGAAAATTATGTGCCTATCAATGATTGAAACATGGTTATTGAAAAAATAAATTCCTATATTAACAGGCAAAAATTAAGTGAAATAATATTTTTTATATAAATCAAATATTTAATATCAGTGAATCAACATTTTCAGGCCTAACTAGAAAATTTCTAAATTGCCTGCTAAATACTCCAAATCACATCTTTCTCAGGCTACAGTGTTTATTCTGAAGCATGCAGAATTACAGAATGTTAGGGGTTGGAAGAGGTCTCCAGAGGTCACCCAGTCCAACCCCTCTGTCAAAGCAGGATCATCTAGGGCAAGCTGCACAGGAGCACACACAAGCAGGTTTTGAAAGTCTCAAGGAGACTTCACAACCTCTCTAGGTAGCTTGTTCCAATGCTCTGTCACTCTCACTGTAAACAAGTGTCTCATGCTGAGGTGGAACCTTCTGTATTCTAGCCTATACCTGTCACTCCTTGTCCTATCACTGGACACCACTGAAAAGAGACTATCTTCATCTTGACACCCACCTCTCAGGTATTTATGGAGATTGCTAAGATCACTTCTCAACCTTCTTTTCTCAAGACTAAACAGATGCAGTTCTCTCAGTTTTTCTTCACAGGACAGATGAGTAACCTCCCACAATGATCCCCAGAGCTTTGCATTGGATTCTCTCCAGTAGATCCCTGTCTCTCTTGAACTGGAGAGCCCAAAATTTGACACAGTATTCCAGGTGTGATCTCACCAGGGCAGAGTAGAGAGGAAACAGAATCTCCTCAGACCTGCTAGGCACACTTTTCTTAACGCAACTCAGGATGCCTTTAGCCGTCTTGGCCAAAAATGGCACATTGCTCTTCACTAGGACACCAAATTCTTTCTCCATGCAGCTGCTTTTTCTGTGACTCATATTTATCCCAGCATGAATTTACACATTTCTAACGTCAGAAAGAGCAAACTTCAGCATGATTAAAAATCCCAGTTCAGGTTTCCCTGTAGAAGATATTTAAATAGGATGATAAATTGCAAGATCTTTTTTTAGCCCGCGGATAAAAAATGATGTAGAGATCAGTAGATGGACTGATAAGCACAAAGAATACAGCTGTACCTGGCAAGTATTATAATCTTCAAGAACACTTGGCACATCTTAAAATATCCATTGCTGTGAACTGATGCAGCTTAAAAGGTTAACAAATTTATACATGCCTCACATTCTCATTTCGAGCGTGGGTCTTTCCAAACATGTCACATGTACTCATCTTCATTGAAGATTAACTGTGCAACAACTTTGAAGTGTTGAAATGAGCTGTGGTTTTGTTCTGTGAAAGCAAACCCAGGCCACTTTCAACAAATCAAAACCAGCTTGGTGCTCCATATCTCCAGCAGGCTGGCTGATTTTCGCAGAATGTTAGGAGTAAGAAGAGAACTCAAGATCAAACCCAACCTTCCTGCGAAAGCAGCGTCACCTAGGGTAAGTCATACAGGAACACATCCAGGAAGGTTTTGAAAGTCTCCAGAGAAGGAGGTTCACAATCTTTCTGGGCAGCCTGTTCCAGTGTTCACCATAAAGAAATATCCCCTTGGGCTGAGGTGAAACCTCCCATGGTCTAATTTTTTTCCCCAGAAACATTTACCTTTGGTCTATGTCTTGACATTAAAAGTGTTACATCAAAGGAACTTTAATGGAAGAGTTTTATGGGATAAGGAAATAAAATTTAATTCTACAGAAGCTGCTTCATTTTAATTATGTATTCAAGACTACAAGAACATAGCTATTAGACCCATATGTTGTTCCTTTTTATTTCCATGTTTCAGCTCACATTGTACACATTCTTTCAGTAGAGAATAAACACAATGTTTTCTAGAAGTCATTTACCACTCTCGGTAATTGCATAGTTCTGTGCACAAACGTTCAAATTCAGATGTTATATCCATAGAGCCATTTCATGCCGAAGATCCTACTAACATTGCTAACAAATATCATGAAATTCATTTTCACAAGCATAGTTTTAGTGGATAGAAATGACTAAAATGCTTTTGCTGATAACTAAATATTTGTTTTTCCTCTGATAGTTGTCTGTGCTGGTTTGAGGCTAATTGGGATGTTTTAATAGAGAAAATTACACTATAGGCTGTGAAAGGAAAACATGGCGACGTCTGCTTCACTCAGGTTTGCTGAGATGTTTAAGAAAAGAACTCAAAACATTAGATAACTCAGTTGGTCTGTAGGGGCACAGCGTCTTGGGTGGTCTAGCTTCTGGTTTCTCTCTGCCAATTAATCTTCACTAACTGCTTTTCTTCTAACCCCCCTGGCCAATCCTCCAAGCTCACCTTGTGCGTAAGGCAAACCTTGGGGTAAGGTATAGGGGTGGGGAGAAGGTGGAAGGGTGGTTGGGAGTCCCTCCTGGGGTCTCTGATTTCTGGGAGGGGAGTTGTGTTTCTGTATTACCTTTAACTTGTCTATTTCTGTAACTATTCCTGTCTATAGTGTATATCTCTGCTTGTACATTGTGCTGAGCTGTAAACAGAGCTTTATCTCTTAACTTCCAGCTGACTGAGTTCTAGTCTGGGTCATTTTACAAAGTGGGGCGGGGTGGGGAACTCCCAAATCATCACATTGTCCTAACTATTTCTCTGTAGTATATTCCTGTTGTCTATGTGCTCTTTAGCAAGAGATGCTGTATTCCTCAAACAATAAACATAATCCTTCAGGTGCTGCTGATTCTGTTATGGCTTTTACAAGTGGGTAAGTAGTTGCTAGGGTTTGATTTGCTCCACTAAATTGCTTTTATGTCTTCTAACTGCAGCACACTTAAAGGTGCTTCTGCTTTCTTTCTGGTGTTTAGTGGAAGCTGTACCTTTTGTTAGACTCTCACTCACAAAATCTGCACTTTACCTTATTTTATATGCCATTTCTTTCCCTGTAAAACTTTTCTTTTTCTACTATCTCTGTCTCTTTTAATGAAGTCCTGCTTGTGACTAGAAAACAGGGCTAAAACTAAGAAGAATCATAGAAACATTCAGGTTGGAAAAGACCCTCAGGATCACTAAATCCAACCAATATCCCTACTCTACAAGGTTCACCCTAAACCATGTCCCCAAGCACCACATGCAAACAACTTCTAAATACATCCAGGGTTGGTGACTCAACCACATTCCTGGGCAGCCCGTTCCAATGCCTAATCACTCTTTCCATGAAAAAACATTTCCTAATGTCCAGTTTAAGCCCACTCAGTCACATCTTGAGGCCTTTTCCTCTTCTTCTATCACTCCTCTCACCTGTGAGAAGAGACAAGCACCAACCTTTCCACAATGTCCTTTCAGGCAGCCATAGACAATGATCAGGTCTCTTTTCAGCCTACTCTTGCTCAAACTAAACAGTCACAGCTCCTTCAGTCAATCTTTATAAGATTTATTCCTCTGCACTCGGTCCAGCACCTCCACATCCCTCTTGTAATAAGGTGCCTAAAACTGAACACAACACTCGAGGTGTGGCCTCACCAGAGCAAAGTACAAGGGGTAAATCACCTCCCTACTCCTGCTGGGTACAGCATTTCTCATAGAAGCCAGAGTGCCATTGGTTTTCCTTGCCACCTGGGCACACTGCTTGCTCATATTGAGTTGTTTGTCTATTGCAACCCCCAGGTCCCTTTCAGCTAGACAGTTTTCCAGTCATACTCTGCCAAGCCTGGAGCATTACTTGGGGTTGTTGTGACCCAAGTAGAGGACCTGGCATTTGGCCTTGCTGAAGCTCATCCCATTGCATCAGCCCATTGAGCCAATCTACCCAAGCCCCTCTGTACAGTCTCCCTACCCTCACGAAGATCAACACTCCCACCTAACTTGGTGTCATCTACAAACTTATTGATGACGCACTCTATGTCTCCATCACACTCTATGACTCCATCAAGGTCATCAATAAAAATGCTAGAGAGAAGTGGTCCCAGCACTGAGCCCTTGTGACTGGTTGCCAGCTCCGTTGATAACCACCTTTTGGGTCCTTTTGCCCAGACAGTGTTTTAATCAACAAAGAGGAGGAGAACCTCTGCTAAGCACTGAAAGCGCTTCCATGCTTCCAAAGGTGTGGACAACATTGCCCAGTCCCAAGGTGCATACAGGCAGGCATTGGCATGGCTGCATGCTCAAAAGTCCAAAGCCCTTCACTTCTGGCATGCAGGAGTAGCTAATACTGAGGTAACTGATGGTGAGGGAAATACCCTGACTGACTTTGGGCAGTGGTCAGCAGTGAATTACTATTGATCTTGGGAGGGGAAGGAGCAGAGGAGTATTCTGAATAATACAAGTTTATAATTCTCCAGGCAGATTTCATAGAGATCCTGGCTTGGTAGCCTGTTGAGAACTAAAATTTAGTTCTAAAGCTGTGTTTTTACTCCCTAAACAAGTCAAATTTTCCTTAAGGAAATATAAAGAGGATGAAAAAATGTTTTCTTTTCTGGGAGATATTTCCAAAGAGGAAAAAAGTGTAGTAACTTATGAACCTGGCTTTGAAGTCCAGTTTTCAAACTCTTATTGGTCTATTCATAAATCCTCCCACATGCCAACTAAAAGTCATATAACTTTGCCTAACTACAATTTACTTTTAATTATTTTTTGCCTGTCTTAATTTTAAACCTTGTTTCCAAGGAGATTACTAACCTTCCTTCTACCTATACTTTCAGTTTCAAGGCTGAGTGTAGTTTGGTTTTCTTTGGTATTACAGATTTTAAAACATAAGATAAACACACACTGCCAGGGGAAAAGCATGCAGCAAGGAGAAGGCTGCATCAAGAGAAGCGTGGCCAGCAGGGCAAGGGAGGGGATTCTGCCCCTTTACTCTGCTCTTGTCAGACCCCACCTGGAGTACTGTGTGCAGTTCTGGAACCCTCAGCACAGGAAGGACATGGAAGTGTTGGAGCGGGTCCAGAGGAGGGCCACAAAGATGATCAGAGGGCTGGAGCAGCTCTCCTATGAGGACAGGCTGAGAGAGTTGGGGCTCTGCAGCCTGCAGAAGAGAAGGCTTTGAGGGGACCTGATAGTAGCCTTCCAGTATCTGAAGGGGGCCTACAGGAAGGCTGGGGAAGGATTATTTACAAGGTCCTGCAATGACAGGACAAGGGGCAACGTGTTTAAACTGGCAGAGGGGAGATTTAGACTGGATGTTAGGAGGAAGTTCTTTGCAGTGAGGGTGGTGAGGCACTGGAACAGGTTGCCCAGGGAGGTTGTGGCTGCTCCCTCCTTGGAGGTGTTCAAGGCCAGATTGGAGGAGGCCTTGAGTGAGCTGTACTAGTGGGAGGTGTCCCTGCCTATGGTAGGGGTTTGGAACTAGATGATCCTTGAGGTCCCTTCCAACCTTACCATTCTATGATTCTATAAGGAGTCACCAGGAAGCCTTGAAAAGACAATGAGAAAAGTAAGATAAGTATAAAAACCACAGAAAACAGGCCATGTAATGCAATTCCATATAGGAATTAAATAAAAGTATATGAAGTCCTTTCAGTACTAACAGTACCATAAAAATCTTCAATTTTGAAGTATTTCTTCAGTCTTTGTTCCCTTTTCTCCTGCTTAAGAACACAGTGATCGTCCAGCATGACTCACCCTGAGTAGCACATCACCCTAGAAATAGCCTCATAAAAGCCAGGTTTTCTACTTAGGAAGAAATGGTGATTAATAGTGTATGGTAAATTGTACTAATTGGTGCATCCTGTTTCTGCACCTGTCCTAGGCATTGTGGTGTACTCGGGCAGGCTGCAGGAAAGACTGATTTTTTCCTGGAGAATGAGGGAAGCTCAGGTCATTCCTGCTGAATGTAATTCACTTTTGAAGAAGCCTCATCCATTTCTTTCCTTGCCTCTAGAAATCTGGCTGAAGTTTCCAGGTTAATCTATCTCTTTTGCTAGAGATGCCCTGCACAGAAAGGATCCTGCAATTATCATTAAAACAGATACACAGGCTGGTTCAACAGCATGCCTGTACTCATGCCATCTGTTAAAGGAACAGGAATACCCACTCACAAGTTGATAGTTCAGTTTCAATAGGGCAAAAAAAGTCAGTGAAGATTAGCTTAGAGAGGAATGCTATCAAACACAGCAAGTGCCACATTTTCTACCAGCAGAGCCTTCTGTTTGCAAATAACACCAGGTCAAAGGCAAAGATTTCGTAGCATAGGACTGCAGCATCTGCAGACATAACCCAGTCAATCTGTGCCTCTCCTCTGCCTCCAGTTTCCTTGTCAAGACGACTGGGTAGAGCTCTATCTTCACTGGTATAATACTACTACTTATCCACACCTTTCAGTACCTCCTAAATGCTAAGCCAACTTAGTTTCTTAACTGCATCACTTTTGCAAGGGTCTTTCCTAAAGTCTGTAGAAAGCTCAGCTTTGGATCACTGCTCTTCAGAAATCGTGTTTCACCTGTGCATATTATGTATCTTGATGGAAAGAGGGGGAAAAATAGAGGATAATAGAGATGAAACTTAGATTTATACAGCACATTTCAAGTTAACTCTACCCACCTACACCTGATAGCAGTGTGAACTGGATGCTCCCAGCTGTCCTTGCTCAACATTTCAAAGGCATGGGACTCAGTATCAGGTTTGGTGCTCTGGATCCTGGATAATCAGAAGCACTTCATCTGGCCTTGGAAGAAGAAAATGTCAGCCTAAAATGGAGCTGAACTTCAAAGCAACTTAGCATCACTTGTCATGCCTTTGAGGAAAAATTTTTTTTGAAAGGCTCATCTCTACAGCAACCAGACAGGCCAAGGGTGCTGCTCTTGTTTTTAGGACTTCTTAAAAAGTTATGACAGAACATCCAAGGATGTTTTTGTTGCAATATGTTAAAATGTCACAATTATTGATCTTGGCCTTTCAGCAGCAGTGGTTGTGCTATCACATAAGAGATGAATGCAAACATATTATACAATAACTTTTAAAAAAGTAATCAATGCTATACAAAGAACTATATTATGCTTTCCAACCTTTTCCAGATAGATTTGGCAAAGGGTGTTCTGCCATGAAAACCTTTCTGTACATTTGAGACAATCTAATAAATAATTAAAGGCAGAACCTAACTCTATGAATTTTTTAAGCCTTTAAATTTAATATTTTATCATGCTAACTTCTTGTTCAGTTTTCCAAACAGATTCTCTGAAAGAAAGGATTATCTTCAGACAATGATGGCTAGGTCTACCGCAGTTCCTGCCCTTCATAAAGTGGTAATCTTCATTAGAGGGGTGATAAACGGCACAACGTCCACCTGGAGACCAGTGACAAGTGGTGTCCCTCAGGGGTCAGTGCTGGCACCAGTGCTGTTTAACATCTTTGTCAGTGACATGGACAGAGGAATGGAGTGCACCCTCAGCAAGTTTGCAGATGACACCAAGCTGTGTGGCACAGTCGACTTGCTAGAGGGCAGGGATCCATCCAGAGGGACCTGGACAGGCTGGAGAGGTGGGCCCAGGCCAACCTCATGAAATTCAGCAAGGCCAAGTGTAAGGTCCTGCACCTGGGTAGGCACAATCCCAAGCACAAATCCAAGCTGGGTGGTGAATGGCTGGAGAGTAGCCCTGAGGAAAACGCCCTGGGGGTCTGTGTTGATGAAAAACTCAACATGAGTCTGCAGTGTGCACATGCAGCCCAGACAGC
>VWZE01009104.1:100576-126016 GCA_013396675.1 Eubucco bourcierii | reverse complement strand
GTCCAAGCCCCCTGCCACAGCAGGACCAGACAATCCAGCTCAGGGCACACAGGAACACATCCAGACTGGCCTGGAAAGGCTCCAGAGAAGGAGGCTCCACAATCTCTCTGGGCAGCCTGTGCCAGGGCTCTGGGACCCTCACAGGCAAGAAGTTGCCCCTTGTGTTGAGCTGGAACCTCCTGTGCTGCAGCTTCCATCCATTGCTCCTTGTCCTATCCCAGGCAGCAGTGAGCAGAGCCTGTCCCCCCCCTCCTGACCCCCAGCCCTCAGAGATGTAGAAACATTTCTTAGATCCCCTCTCAGTCTTCTCTTCTCCACACTAAGCAGTCCCAGGTCCCTCAGCCTCTCCTCATCAGGCAGTGCTCCAGTCCCCTCAGCATCCTCATAGCCCTCCCTTGGACCTTCTGCAGCAGATCCCTGTCCCTCTTAAACTGGGCTGCCTTTGCTGCGTGGCCTTCTGTATTTGTAGCTGCAACTTCAGAGCCCCTTGAAAATTTCATGGCCATCCTTGCACTCTGCATAGAATGAAACACTGGATTTAGAGCTCACCCTTTTTTCCAGATGGTTGGGTTTGTATTGGTTAGATGCTTCCTGCTTTTCACCTACCTCCTTGTTATTCTCAGGTGTTTTGCTCATACTGCAAATTTTCTATTGCTCTGTGCCATCCAAGATGAAAATTTGCCCTCACTACCAGGAATTTAATAGGCCCACACCAAAAGTTGGTGGATCCATGGATTTGTCAGGGGAAGGTATATTTTGGAAGTAGTAAGTGTAGCTTTCAGGCATCTTCCATTAACTCAGCCTTCCAGATCCAATGTAAAATATGTTGTTCCTGTAGTAATCTGGAACTTTAGCAAACTTGGTTTGGGCCAAAGCTGTAAGAACTAGGAGTAACTGAGAAATTTTAGAAACTACTTCTGATTATCCTTTCTTCTTTTGCTGTAGCAAATGCTTGTTCCCCATGTTCTTCACTCTATGCACATGTACCAAAAGGCTGCAGGCTTTAAATGACCACTAAAATGCTTACAGACCGTAAAATAGATCACAGAATCACTCAGGGTTGGAAGGGACCACAAGGATCACCCAGTTCCAATCCCCCTGCCATGGGCAAGGACACCTCACACTAGATCAGGCCAGCCACAGCCTCATCCAGCCTGGCCTTAAACACCTTCACAGCAAGAGTGATTTGCATTGGAATGGGCTGCCCAGGGAGGTGGTGGAGTCCTCGTCCCTGGAGGTGTTGAAGCAAAGCCTGGCTTGGGGCACTTAGTGCCATGGTCTGTTTGGTTGGCTAGGGNTAGGGCTGGGTGCTAGGTTGGCCTGGGTGAGCTTGGAACTCTATTCCAACCTGCCTGATTCTATGATTCTATAACCTGCAGGGATGAGGCTTTCACCACCTCATTGGGCATCCCCTGCCAGGCTCTTACCACCCTCATGCTGAACAACTTCTTCTAACATCCAGTCTGAATCTCCCCATTTCTATCTCTGTCACTCTTAATATCCTATGGGACCTGGGTAATGGAAAGAAAGATTCCAGGAACCAGTTCTGCAGGAATGAGGAACACAGATCACTGCTTTTGGGAAGGAACTCATTTGAGTGTCAAGGTTGGGCCAAGAAATTTAGGTGGCTTCCCCAAGGATGGCAAAAACCATGGTAGGCAATAATTAAGCAGTGAAGCCAATCAAAGCAGCTTCATTTTCTTTTCCTAATGCTTCTGCCTCGGATCACCTGAATGCCTCACAGAAGGCATTTACTTTGCTCTCCTCACACCCCACCTGCAGTCCTGTGTGCAGTTCTGGAGCCCCCAGCACAGGAAGGACATGGAAGTGTTGAAGTGGGTCCAGAGGAGGCCACCAAGATGCTGAGAGGGCTGCAGCAGCTCTGCTGTGAGGACAGGCTGAGAGAGTTGGGGCTCTGCAGCCTGGAGAAGAGAAGGCTGCAGGAGACCTTGGAGTGGCCTTGCAGGATCTGAAGGGGACTCCAGGAAGGCTGTGGAGGGACTATTGACAGGGGCTTGGAATGCCAGGACAAGGGGCAATGGGTTTGAACTGGCAGAGGGGAGATTGAAACTGGATGTTAGGAGGAAGTTCTTTACAGTGAGGGTGGTGAGACACTGGCACAGGTTGCCCAGGGAGGTTGTGGAGCACAGAACCAACCAATGTGATCTGTGATCTGTGATCACATTGGATGATTCTGTGCTCCACAACCTCCCTGGAGGTGTTCAAGGCCAGGTTGGAGGAGGCCTTGAGTGACCTGTACAGTGGGAGGTGTCCCTGCCTATGTTGGGAGGTTGGAACTAGATGATCCTTGAGGTCCCTTCCAACCTTACCATTCTGTGATTGAATGATTCTAAGTTCTGCTGTGTGGAACAAAACTCATTTGCCTCCAGGGGCTGACAGCACATTTCTGTTGTACATTCTCATCGTCCTTCATTCTGGACACAAAGTGCAGAGCTGTTTTTCTGTTTTCTCCTCGAGGAATTTTGGTTTGTCCAAGCAACATCTGGTTCATGTAAATGAGCGAGCCCTTCGGTGCACCACGATGGCGAAATAGTTATCTGTGGGCTCCAGCTCAGCCTTTCAGCTGCGTTTGGTTAGGGGGGAAAAAAAAAAATAAAAATCATAAAATCATAGAATCGTAAGGTTGGAAGGGATCTCAAGGGCCTGAGCCGCCTGGCATGAGCCGCTTGGCAGAACCTCTGCCGAAGTTGTGCTGAGAGCCGCAGGCTGCTGAAGCTCAGCCGGGATCAGTCCAGGCTGCAGCTCTCTTCCCTCCGGCGCTACAACACTGCCGCCTGCAGGGCCCAGAGCTCACCGCCGGCCCTGCCCCGCCGTGTGCCCGGAGCTCACTACCGCCCCCTGCCGTGTGCCCAGAGCTCACCGCCGCCTCCCGCCCCGCTGTGTGCTCAGGCCCCATCGCCGGTTCAGGCGCGGCCCGGCCCGAGCAGGCCTCATCAAGTTCGCATCCGTGCGGTGCCCTGCCGGGCTGGGTGTTAATTACAGATATGGCTTTTCTCCGGCCCTTCACGAAGGGCTGTGCCCGCGGCAATCCTCCATTGATGTCCGCCCTCCCCTCACCAACTTCATCTGCCCTTGGACCTCGCCCTGGTGAGTGCTGTGTTCAGTTTTGGGCACCTCAATACAGGAGAGATGTGGAGGTGCTGGAGCCAGTGCAGAGGAGCCAAGGAAGGTGTGGAAGGGCCTGGGGAGTTAATCTGTTGGAGAGTGACTGAGGGAGCTGGGGATGGTTAGTGTGAAACAGAGAAGGCTGAGGCCGGAGCTCATTGCTGTCTGCAGCTACCTGAAAGGACCTTGTGGAGACGTTGGTTTTGGGCTCTGCTGACAGGTCATTAGTGATAGAACAAGAGAGAATGGCCTCAAGCTGCCACTGGGTAGGATTAGACTGGGCATTAGGAAAACTTTTGCCTCAGCAAGAGTGGTGAGGGACTGGAGTGAGCTGCCCAGGGAGGTGGTGGAGTCCCCAAATCAAGATGTGTTTAAAGGTGGTTTGGATGCAGGGCTTGGGGCTGTGGTTTAAGGTGCACCTTGCAGAGTAAGTTTCTGGGTTGGTCTTGGTGATCCTGAGGGGCTTCTCCAACTGGAGTGTTTCTGTGATGCTGTGATTAACTTCTGTATTTCCATGACACTACAGAGCCCTGGAGCAGGCTGCCCAGAGGGGTTGTGGAGTCTCCTCCTCTAGAGACATTCCAAACCCACCTGGATGTGTTCCTGTGTGACCTGCCCTGGGTGATCCTGCTCTGGTGGGGTTGGACTGGATGACCTTTAGAGGTCACTTCCAACCCCTGACATTCTGTGATTCTGTGACATTTCTGCAGAGCCCACACCTGGGGGTCTGTGGACTTCTTTTTCCCCTGGCATAAAGCAAGCTAATAACTCACCTTAAGAAATCCTGAGTGCCCCTTAAGCACAGAGAAACAGTTCATAGAATCATAGAATGGTAAGGTTGGAAGGGACCTCAAGGATCATCCAGTTCCAATGCCCCTGCCATAGGCAGGGACACCTCCCACTAGTACAGGTCACTCAAGGCCTCCTCCAGCCTGGCCTTGAACACCTCCAGGGAGGTTGTGGAGCACAGAATCATCCAGTGTGATCACATTGGATGATTCTGTGCTCCACAACCTCCCTGGGCAACCTGTGCCAGTGTCTCACCACCCTCACTGTAAAGAACTTCCTCCTAACATCCACTTTCAATCTCCCCTTTGCCAGTTCAAACCCATTGCCCCTTGTCCTGGCATTCCAAGCCCTTGTCAATAATCCCTCCCCAGCCTTCCTGTAGCCCCTTTCAGATCCTGGAAGGCCACTCCAAGGTCTCCTGGAAGCCTTCTCTTCTCCAGGCTGCACAGCCCCAACTCTCATTCCTGTGGAGGAGGTTTAATTACTTTTTTAATCTGCCCCATAACTCGATTGTGTTTTACTTAAAATGCTTTTTGGTGACATTATCTGTTGCTGTGAAAAAAGAAAAAAAAAAAAAAAAAAAGCCCAAACCAAGCCCCTCCTCCCTTACTCATCCTATGAATCATTGTTAAAGTCAGCAGTAGTCCTCTGTGTAAAAATCTGCCAAGTAAAAGCCAAGAGGGTGGGGATTAAACCTGGAGCACATTAAATTAGTTCCAGTCTATCCCCAGCATGGCTTGCTTAGGCAGGCAAAACGGAAACAGGCAGTTTATAACCAGGCTGGTTGAAAAAACTCTGGGCTTCTTTGGGGGGGAAAAAAAAAAAAGATTTATATCCTTCCCCCCTCCCTCCCCTCCACCCCACTTCTGTAAACATTACAAACATGGGCTGCAAGCAGCAGGCAGGCAAAATCTTCATGGAAATCTCTTTGGGAACTCTTCTCATTGCAGACGAAACACACAGCCTGTAGCTCTTGTTGGAAGATTGGCCACCCTTTGTGCAATTAACCTTTCTCTGGCTAATTAAAACGTGGCTCAGGGTGGATCAGTGAGGCTATCCACGCAGTCCTTTGCTGGCATCTGACAGTAACCTCCTGACTGGTTGTCAGTAGTGGTTTAAAAGTTTGTTGGGTTTTTTTTTTTTTTTCTTTTCTTTTTTCAAGCAGAAAGGGGAGGAGGGGTTGGGTAGTTGTCTCTTATCACTCTCCCCCCAGCTACTTTTCCCTCTTTTTTTATCTAAATCCCCCCAGCTGAGGATGGAATTCTCTCAAGGACTTCACCAGGATGGTGAGGTGGCTGCAGCACAGCCCTGTGAGGAGAGGCTGAGGGAGCTGGGGTTGTGCAGCCTGCAGAAGAGGAGGCTCAGGGCAGAGCTCATTGCTCTCTGCAGCTCCCTGAAGGGAGGTTGGAGCCAGCTGGGGTTGGGCTCTGCTGCCAGGCACCCAGGGACAGAAGGAGGGGACACAGCCTCAAGCTGTACCAGGGCAGGTTCAGGCTGGATGTTAGGAAGAAGTTGTTGGCAGAGAGAGTGATTGGCATTGGAATGGGCTGCCCAGGGAGGTGGTGCAGTGCCCATCCCTGGAGGTGTTTGAGAGGAGGCTGCATGAGGCACTCAGTGCCAAGGGTTAGTTAATTAAGGTGTTAGGTGCTAGGTTGGACTTGGTAAGCTCAAAGGTCTTTTCCAACCTGGTTAATTCTATGATTTTGTAAGATGCTCACTGCTAAGTGGACAGCAGCTGGGTACCTGCCCTGCTTTTACTGCTCTGCCTTCAGCTAACCACCATCTAAAAACTGCTTACAAATGTCAGGGGCTCCAGACCAAATGCCAGCTTATGGGGTGGAGGGGGAATTCTGTGGAAGCAGGAGGAAAGGCTGGTGTAGATTTGCTGCAGTGGTTCTCCCCCCAAAGAAGTGAAGTTTGAAAGAGGAAACAACTTTGCCTAGATTTATCTCTCCCCCTCCCCTCCACTCGCCTTCCCTGGCAGCTGCTGCTGTTCAGAAACAGTAGCACAGAAATGTTGTGAGGCTTGGGAATCTTTGCTGGGGTCTGCAGAACCCTCTCCTGGGAAGGTTGGAATGTTTGCTTCAGGAAAACTAGAAGTAGTCTGGGACCTGAGGGTCTCAGCTGATGGCTGGAGTAGCATTGTGGTGTTTGGGGGTAGCAGTTGTGATGATGTTACTTTGCAAGTTTATTTTCAGAAGGATTAAACCTATATTAGTGCAGTAAAGGAACATATATATTTTGTTGGTGTTCTTTTATTAACACACAGTTTTATTTCTAACTGTTCCAATGCTGTCATTTTGGTTTCTGTATTCAGGGTACATGTTGTAAGGCTTGTCCAGATCCTGGATTTAACAGAAAGTGCTTTTCATATTTCATTTTGATGCTAATAAACAGTGTCTAAAAGAGCTTTGCAATACTGGTCTGCCTTCCAGAGCAGGATCCAAGTCACAGATAAATGACCTGAAGTGTTTTATGAGTTGTAATATATAACCAAGGCTCTCTGGATTCTCTCATTCAAACTCTGGTTGCTCAAACCTGTTGTTTTTGGTTGATTTTGGTTTTGGGTTTTTTTTGCTGCTGTGCAGACAGAATATCACTCATGCCCCAAAGGTCTTTTTTCTCCTGTCCTGGGAGCAGACTGACAGACTGCTTGTTACAAACACAGGAGCTGCCTGTGCTGTGGAGGGGGTGAAGAATTTTCCAGTTGTTGCCAAAAAAAAGAGATGAGCACTTTCCTGCTGTTACAGTGGTCTGAGCATGCTGCAGTAGGAGCCATGTACAGTTAAAATGTTGGAAGTGCTCCCACCCTGAGGTGCAGGGAGCCAGATAAGAGCAGAAATGAGATCAAAGTGTTGTATTTTGTCTGGTGCAAGAGTGATGCAAGAGAGGCTGCCAGGGAGATAGCTAAACCCATACTGGCTTTTGAGTAAGAACCCAGTCATAGAATCATAGAATAGAATCATAGAATAAGTTAGGTTGAAAGGGACCTCAAAGGTCATCTAGTTCTGACCCTGTGCTATAGGCAGTCAATGCTGAGCTCCAGCCCGTGGCAGGTTGGCAGCTGTTGGTACTCAAACTAAATAGGCTACAACAAGGCTCAGTGTGCCCACCCTGTCTTGGTGTCAGTGTATCATGGCTTGCAGGATATGTGGGGGCTGCAAAGGGAGTTATTTGCTGTACTGAATGGCATTACTCATACCTGGGGCTCAGCATCAGACTCAGATCAGATTTAGATTGGATGTTAAGAACAAGTTCTGCACCATGAGAGTGCTGAAACACTGCCACAGGTTGCCAGGTTGATCCCCTCTTCAGCCTGGAGAAGAGAAGGCTTCCAGGAGACCTTAGAGTAGCCTTCCAAGATCTGAAAGGGGCTACAGGAAGGCTGGGGAGGGACTATTGACAAGGTCTGGGAATGCCAGGACAAGGGGAATGGGTTTGAAGTGGCAGAGGGGAGATTTAGACTGGATGTTAGGAGGAAGTTGTTTGCAGTGAGGGTGGTGAGACACTGGCACAGGTTGCCCAGGGAGGTTGTGGCTGCTCCCTCCCTGGAGGTGTTCAAGGCCAGGTTGGAGGAGGCCTTGAGCGACCTGTACTAGTGGGAGGTGTCCCTGCCTCTGGCAGGGTGTTGGAACTAGATGATCCTTGAGGTCCCTTCCAACCCTACCTTTCTATGATTCTGTGATTCTATGATCTCTCCAGGCTCCCACCTGCAGGCTGTCACAGAGGATAGTGGAACACTGAATCAGGTTACCCAGGGAGATAGTTGAGGTCTCATCACTGGAGATATTCAAGATGAGGCTGGACAGGGCTGTGGGCAACCTGATCTAGTTGAGGATGTCCCTGCTGAGTGCAGAGGGGCTTGGACTGGATGAGCTTAGGAGGTCCCTTCCAACCCAGCCCATTCTATGATTAGAACACCTCAATTAACATTGGTAGCATGATGTAGAGAAAAGCAAGAAGCTTGCAGTCAGAGGTGGAGGTGAGCATCAGTCTGGTGCCTGACCACTGGGCCATGGCACCATTTCTCTCCTACCAAAAAGCACAGTGGGGAACTGGAAGGCCTCTTGGTACCTCACCAGCAAGCATATGCAACTCAGCTTGTAGGGGAGCTTTCAGTTTGTTTGGATTGGTTTGTGTTTCACTTGAACATTGCATTTCTGCACGTACCAACCACCTTCCTTTCACCTGTTATTAAAACCTCAGGACAGTTTGATGTTCTCCTGAAATAATTTTTTTTTTGCTGTTTTTTAAATAGCTGATCTAAAGATAGCTTAAGCTTGTGCCTGGGCTTATCTTTAAGGCTGGGGTGGGGTTTCTAGTTAAAATGGCACAGAAGAGACATTTCCCCAGAGCTCCAGAGTGAAACTTGGACCATAAGCAATCCTTTCTGCATGAAGCAACTAGGAAATATGTATGAAAGTAACTGAAAACTACTGAGGCTCTCAAATGTTTGGAATGACATGCATGATTTAAGTGTTTGTAGATATTGGGACCAGATGTCCTGTGCTCCACTCAGCTCCCTTTGCACAAATGTGGTATCATGAGGGATGGTTACGCTGACTCAGCCGCTGGGCTGAGTGGGAGGGAAAGCCCAGGGGGACAGAAAGCTGGGATTGTTTTCTAGTTGTAGCTTGTGCTGGACAAACAGACGAGGAGGAGGTGTGGCAGGAGTAATCCCTGGCAGCCAGGATGCCCTCACATGGCCCTTGCAGTTGGCAGTGGGAGAGCAGCCTGACGTCTTCTCTATCCAGTGCAAGGAGCCAGCTGTGAAACCACTGCCAGTGCCACCCAGCGCAGCCCAGCCTCATGGGGCAACGTTGGCATTGCTGAAAGGAACTGAGAGAGGAGAGAACTTGCTGTGTGCCAGCTGTGTGAAGGGCAGGTGGGGCGAGGGACATGGAGCATCATGACAAACAAGCAGGTGTTGGGTACACTTCAAATAGGTGGCCTGCTAGAAGGTCCATACGGCCATGCAGAGGCATGGTCAGGACCCAGGATACTCATACAGTGTGTTCAGCATCACATGTGAGTACCAGCACTGAAGATTTAGGAAGAAGTTCTCTACAGTGAGGGTGGTTAGGAGGAAGTTCTTTAGAGTTCTCTACAGTGAGGATGGTTAGGAGGAAGTTCTTTAGAGTTCTCTACAGTGAGGGTGGTTAGGAGGAAGTTCTTTAGAGTTCTCTACAGTGAGGGTGGTGAGACACTGGCACAGGTTGCCCAGGGAGGTTGTGGAGCACAGAATCACCCAATGTGATCTTTGATCACATTGGGTGATTCTGTGCTCCACAACCTCCCTGGAGGTGTTCAAGGCCAGGTTGGAGGAGGCCTTGAGTGACCTGTACTAATGGGAGGTGTCCCTGCCTATGGCAGGGGGTTGGAACTGGATGATCCTTGAGGTCCCTTCCAACCTAACCATTCTATGATTCTATCTTAGAGGTCTCTTCCAAGCTGGTTAATTCTGTGATTCTCTGAGAGGCTGAATGCTGCTTAAAGCATGATGAGCCTTGTCCAAGGGCTAGGAATATCAGTTCTGAATTGTGCTAACATTTGCTGTGCTGATTAACAGCCCTGGTGCTCTGCACTGCACTGATAATCTGCCTCCATGTGTCTCCCTGTTGCCCTTCTGTCTCCTTCCTGTGGCTCCAGCCAGCACTTTGGGCAAAGCAGTGGGATCTTCTCCTCTGCAAACCTCCCATGCCCCTGTAATTTGGCTTCGTGGTTTATGTCATGTGTTATGTCTCTGTTTATCTACATGCTGAGGTATAAAACATTTTAAGGACACAGCAAAACATTTCCAAGTTATCTACTGTCCCTAAGATGCAGGAATGTGATGGCTTTCAATGGCACAGTTGCTGGTTTTCCAGTTTTTCTTCACTCACAGGAGTTTCAATTCCCAAACTTTTGGTATAGCAAACAGGTTTGGGCAGAACAACATCTTAGTGACAGATTTTCACTAAGTTTTTTTTTTAAATTTCTGGGTTATTTTTTAAAGAAGAGGAACAAAAGGAAGGGAGGATGCACTTTGCCTAGATCTACATCCTTTGAAATTGTCAGGGATGCAGTCTCAGGGATACTGTGAGACATGAGCTGTTTTGTTCCAAAGGGGCCCCTTGTCCAGCATGCTCTAGGTCTCACAATGGCCTCTAAGCACCACTGAAAGCTATCAGGTGTTTGTATGTTTGACTCTGAGTTGGACTTGTGATTTGTGTGATGCTTTGGAGCATGCTGGCATTGGTGCTTGTGGCAATTTGAGACCCTGGCCCTTGCAGCCTTCCTGTAGGCTTCCTTCAGCAAGTGGAAGGCAGCTCTAAGGTCCTCCAGAGGGGAGGGGAGGNNNGGGAAGGGGAAGGAAGTTATGTGATAGTCTCCCAGCCCTGACCGTTCAAATGTGACCCAAGCACCAGATGTGGTTTCTGTGTATTTACTAATTTTTGAGGGAAGTGTTTTCCCCTGTGAGTTTTGTAATCTTTGTGAACCAAGGCAGAGTCAAACATAACAACCACTAGCAAACTGCAGGAAGAACTCCCTGCCTTTGACTTGCTTTTTAAACTGGTTCTCACCAGCTTTTTATTGCCCCTTAGTTCCTGTGTTGGGACAGAGAGTAAGCAATCAATTCCTACCTGCCTCCTCTAGTCCATTTGTGATTTTTCAGACCTTTTATCCCCTCTGAGTCATCTGTTTTTCTAACCTGAAGGGTTATAGCCAAGTGATCTAATCAGAGATTCATGTTCTTTGCCCAGAGCATCTCAAATCTTTCTCAGTAACCATCTCCCAGGATAGAATCCCCTCCTTGTGCAGCTATTGTCTGCTCTATTGAATGACTGATTGAATTGTACTGTATTTTCCTTGATTTATAACCTCTTGTATTTGTTTGCTGTCCCTATGGATTCTTATCTTTTGGTTTGTAGCAACTGAAAGCTTTCCCATTGTTCTCCTCAGAGCCAATGTGGATTTTAATCTCTTAGGAAATTCATAGAATCATAGATTGGTAAGGTTGGAAGGGACCTCAAGGATCATCTAGTTCCAACCCCCCAACATAGGCAGGGACACCTCCCACTAGTACAGGTCACTCAAGGCCTCCTCCACCCTGGCCTTGAACACCTCCAGGGAGGTTGTGGAGCACAGAATCACCCAACGTGATCAAAGATCACGTTGGGTGATTCTGTGCTCCACAACCTCCCTGGGCAACCTGTGCCAGTGTCTCACCACCCTCACTGTGAGATGTATCTATAAATCTTGCAGTTCTGACACAAGAGCCAGATCTGCCTCTTGTCACCCAACAAACAAAAATAACTGAAGGTCAAACCCAAGAAATACTCAAACAACTACACAGTAAAGACAGGAGAAAGGTGAGAGAAGGAAATGGTAATCATAGAGTCATAGAATGTTAGGGGTTGGAAGGGACCTCCAGAGATCATCCAGTCCAACCCTCCTGCCAAAGCAGATTCACCCAGGGCAGATCACACAGCAACACATCCAGGTTGACTTTGAAAGTCTGCAGAGAAGGAGACTCCACAGCCTCTCTGAGCAGCCTGCTCAAGGGCTCTGGCACCCTCAGAGGGAAGAAATTTCTCCTCATGTTGAGGTGGAACCTCCTGTGTTCCAGCTTATATCCATTATTCCTTGTCCTGTTACCAGGTGCCACTGACAAGAGCCTGGCACCTTCCTCTTGGCACCCACCCCTCAGGTATTTATAGACACTAATAAAATCTCCTCTCAGCCTTCTCTTCTCCAGACTAAACAGCCCCAGGGCTCTCAGTCCTTCTTCAGAGCAGAGATGTTCCAGTCCTTCCATCATCCTTGTAGCTCTCCATTGGACTCAATCCAGCAGGTCTCTGTCTCTCTTGAACTGGGGAGCCTAAAACTGGACACAGTTTTCCAGGAGTGGTCTCAGCAGGGCAGAGCAGCAGGGCAGGAGAACCTCCCTAGCCCTGCTGGACACACTTTGCTTACTGCATCCTAAGCTGCCATGGCTCTCTTGGCCCCAAGGGCACATTCCTGGCCCATACAGAGCTTGCTGCCCACTAGGACTCAGAGGTCTTTCTCCACGGAGCTGCTTTCCAGGAGGATGTAACTCTCATCACATTGCTTCAAATGTGTTTTCTTTTTGTGTGCTAAGAAAGATTTAAGGCAGATACTGGAATGCACAACTTTGGCAATGGGTTATAGGTGGGATCCAATTGCATAGGTCATGATCATGGACAAGGGAGTTAACTGGCTAAAAGAATTGTCCTGGGCTTTGCTTTTGTTTTGCTTTTAGAAGTGATAGGCCTTGAGCAGCTTGGTTTAAATATTTGTGTTGTTATTACATATTAGGTGCTAAGTGTCGGTGGGGTGGGTTTGGAATTGTGCAAGACATATGCCAAAAAAAAAAAAAATCCTCTCTGAGCAGAAGAACTGACAACTGTTGTGCTTTTTAAAAGGCTTTTACCTTGTAAGTTAACTTTTGTTGCCTTTGAGCCCTCCTTGTGCTTTGCAGTTAAGTGCTGACAAGCTGGGCAGATCCTCAGCAGGTGTAAACTGGCAAAGGGCTGTTGGTGTCTGTAGTGTTGAGTGATAGACAGCAAGAATCCGACCAGAGTGTTGGAGAAGTCACCCAAGGAGCAGGTGATTCAGTCCTGGGACCAGTCTTGATCAACATCTGTGTGGGTGCCATGGACAGAGGCACTGAGTGCAGCCTCAGCAAGTTTGCTGAGCACACCAAGCTGTGTGGTGCAGCTGGAGGGCAGGGATGGCNAGCTCAACAGGAGCCAGCAGTGTGCACTGCAGCCCAGAGAGCAACCAGAGCCTGGGCTGCAGCAAGAGCAGTGTGGGCAGCAGGGTGAGGGAGGTGATTCTGCCCCTCTGCTCTGCTCTGCTGAGACCCCACCTGGAGTACTGCATCCAGTGCTGGAGCCCCTGGGACAAGAGGGATGTGGAGATGCTGGAGTGTGTCCAGAGAAGGGCCATGAGGATGATCAGAGGGCTGGAGCTGCTCTGCTGTGAGCAGAGACTGAGCCAGTTTGGGCTGTGCAGGCTGGAGAGGAGAAGGCTCCCAGGTGACCTTCTTGTGGCCTTGCAGGATCTGAAGTGGGCTACAAGAAAGCTGGGGAGAGACTTTTGAGGCTGTCAGGTTGTGATAGGACTGGGGGGAATGGAGCAAAGCTGGAGGTGGGGAGATTGAGACTGGAGGTGAGAAGGAAGTTGTTGGGCATGAGGGTGGTGAGAGCCTGGCAGGGGTTGCCCAGGGAGGTGGTGGAAGCCTCATCCCTGGACGTGTTTATGACCAGGCTGGATGAGGCTGTGGGCAGCCTGACCTAGTGTGAGGTGTCCCTGGGCATGGCAGGGGGGTTGGAACTGGCTGCTCCTTGTGGTCCCTTCCAACCCTGCCTGATTCTATGATTCTATGATTATTTTATAATCTTCTTTCTTACCTCTTTGCAACCTTAAACTGTAGTTCAAGTAGGCTTCGAGCCAGTCCTGTTGAATAAGGGAATGGTCCAGTCCTTGGCCTTCCTGGGTAGTGTCAGTGCTCCTGAGGCCAAGCAATAACCTAAGGAGAGCACCAGCCTGCTTAGAATGATTTCTTCTCATGCAGAGGAACAGAAAATTCTTTGGCAGGCACAAAAGGAAGAGGCTGCTGTGGTGGGCAGAAGGATGAAGCCCAACTGGGAGGGCATCCACGTAGGATAAACGTGAATGTGCATGAGGCAGCTTTAAACGAGCTTTTAAAAAGCTTACTCCTTTTAGTTGCATTTTCTTTGTTTATGGTAGAATTTTAAGACTCTGTCTGCAGGGGCTGCCTGGGAATTGTCTCTGCAGTTTTGGGAATACAGCTCCTGGGGCAATGCTCAGAGTGGGTGATAAATGCAGAAATGGGGACAGGAGATGGAATTGGCTCTGCAGGGATATTTCATTAACAACAGAGGACTCATTAAGAGTAATGACAGAGGAGACAGGTCCTAGGATGCTTTTACTGTTTCCTGTGTCTCTCACTAGCAGTTTAGTTCTCTGCTATTTTCTTTAGACACATTTTTGTGGAGGACTTCTGTATCAGCTATCAAGTGAACAGACAAACACTGCTATTGAAAGAGAGGAAAATGCAGGTCTCTTGGCAGTGAGGGGAGAAAGTCATAGCTATTGAGGGGAGAAAGCCATAAACCTGCTTTGGTCCCCAACAAAAGGCAGTGTGTGATCTTTCACCTTAGCTTTAATCACAAAGCCTTGCACTTTTTTTTCACTGCAAATGGCCATTTACTGGCAGCATCTCACACCTCCACTCTCAAGCTGCTGTGAGTTTGCTGGGTGCTTTGTCTGCTCTCCCCTAAGGCTAAAGGTTGAGCCTTCCTCCTAGGAGGTGAAGCTTTGTGAGTCAGTGGTTTTAGACTACAGTTCCTTGGGATCCAAACTCACTTCCTGCAAAAGGAAGTGCACAGAGAGTGGACTTCAGTTCTCAAAATGATTTCATGCCCCCCCCCAAAATAGCTTGCCTGAATAATTGGATGCTGTATGTTTTGACACTGACAGGTTGAGGAGTTTTGTAGTCATAAAATCATAGAATGGCTCAGGTTGGAAGGGAGCTCAGAGCTCATCTGCTCCACCCTCCCCGCTATGCCCAGGGACACCTCTCAGCTACACTCAGCTGCTCAAGGCCTCATCCAACCTGGCATTGAGCACCCCCAGGCAGGAGGCAGCCACAGCCTCCCTGGGCAGCCTGTGCCACACTCTCACCACCCTCACACTCAACAACTTCTTCCTCAGCTCCACTCTCAGCCTGCTCTGCCTCAGCTCCAAACCATTGCCCCTTGGCCTGTCTCTAGCCCCCCTGATGCAAACAGGCTGCCCAGGGAGGACCCTGAGGGGACCCCTTGACTCTGCTCTGCTCAAATCTCCAATCCTGTCTCCAGCAGAAGGACACAGAGCTGTGCAGTGAAGCCAGAGGAGGCCACAAAGATGCTCCAAGGGGTGAAGCAGCTCTGTTGGGAGCACAGGCTGAGGGAACTGGGGGGGTGCAGCCTGCAGAGGACAAAACTCCAGGGGCACATTGTTAGGAGGAAGTTGTTTGCAGTGAGGGTGGTGAGGCACTGGCACAGGTTGCCCAGGGAGGTTGTGGCTGCTCCCTCCCTGGAGGTGTTCAAGGTCAGGTTGGAGGAGGCCTTGAGTGAGCTGTGCTAGTGGGAGGTGTCCCTGCCTATGGCAGGGGGTTGGAACTGGATGAGCTTTGAGGTCCCTTCCAGCCTTACCATTCTATAATTCTATGATTCTATGGTTTGAAGAAAGTAAAGGTGTTTTGAAGAAAGTAAAGGTGTTTTGAAGGAATTAAAGGTGTTTTGAAGGAATGAATGATGATTTGAAGGAATTAAAGGTGGTTTGAAGGAATGAAAGATGACTTGAAGGAATGGAAGATGATTTGAAGTAGTGGAAGATGATTTGAAGTAGTGGAAGATGATTTGAAGGAATGGAAACTGTTTTGAAGGAATGAGACATGTCGTGAAGGAATTAAGTGTTTTGAAGAAATTAAAGGTGTTTTGAAGGAATTAAAGGTGTTTTGAAGGAATGAATGATGATTTGAAGGAATTAAAGGTGGTTTGAAGGAATGAAAGATGACTTGAAGGAATGGAAGATGATTTGAAGTAGTGGAAGATGATTTGAAGGAATGGAAACTGTTTTGAAGGAATGAGACATGTCGTGAAGGAATTAAGTGTTTTGAAGAAATTAAAGGTGTTTTGAAGGAATTAAAGGTGTTTTGAAAGAATTAAATGTGTTTTGAAAGAATTAAAGGTGTTTTGAAAGAATGAAAGATGTTTTGAAGGAATGAAAGATGTTTTTTTCCTTCCTCAATAGAAAGCTGCTAGAATATTTACATAGTGAAGTGGTCTCTTGAGATTTATCTTCTCTTTCCTCCTGGATTTTAAAAGCAAATAAATTCCACTTGCTTGCAGTTGATTTTTGCTCTGATATTTTTTAATGATGTGTTGAGGACAGTGGGCTGGAAGCAGGGGGATTATAGCTCTCAGTTCTCTTCTCAGTTTATGTCATGGACACATGTTCATTCAAGCACACTCTGACCCTCCTCTTCTCTTCCCCCCCAGCCCACTCTCTCTGCTGTTGTGTAAAAGCTGCCTAATGATGCCTGTGGCTTTAGATTCTTCCAGTCTCAGTGAATGCTGAAAACAAAGCCTTGCACAGCAATGCAAAACATCTTCTCTCTCTTTTTTTTTTTTAATTTCATCTTGGCTTTATTACACTTCCTCTTAATCCCTGGAGATCCTTTAAATCACATTTACAGTGTCCCTGTCGCAGCACAATGTCGCGCTCGCTGTTTAAAAACTGAATTCTGTTTGGATTTTCTTTGCTCTCCTCCCATCTGCCCTTTGCAAAAAAAACCAACCCCAAAAACCCAGCAAACTGACGTCAGTTCCTTTACCCTGAGGGACAGTAAATTATTGCACAGCTTAAGTTATAAAAATAACTAACTAGAGAGGGTGGAGGAAAGAGATGGAAAACAACAAGAAGAATCCGGCAGAAACTCTCCCTGGGTTCTGAAGAATAAAGGATCATGGCATGGAAATGTCCAAACAGTGCACCCAAGCAGAAGGTGTTAGAGCTTGGCCCTTAACTGGCTCTGCCTTCAGCAGCATGAATGTTTTTTTACACAGCCTTTGGAAAGCTCAGACTTGACCTGGTTTTATTATTTTTATTGGCTCCCATGACGATAGACAAATGAGGCTAACCCGAGGCCAACAGCACCAGCAGGAAATTTGGGTCATGTGTAGTTACATTTTTAAAAGTCTTCTTTTAGGGTTGCTCAATCAGGCTAATTGATTGATTGTTAGGTGGTGCTGGGAGCCCCTAAATCATCAGAGGTGGCCAGATAATGACAGGCTGCCAGTGGATTTGGTTGGAGGCACATTTCCCAGCTCCCTGCGGAGCAGTGCTCTGCACTCAGGCTGCAATGCAAGTCCCAGGGTTCTTTTTTTATGCACTGCTCCAGTCCAACTGGCCTGTTTGGACAAAATAGCCTCTGAAGCTTGGCAGTTCCATTTGAAGTCTTCTCTAGTGCCATTTCCCAAGAGATAAGGGGAAAAACATTCCAGAGGAGTTCATAGCCCAGGAGGACCCTCCTTGTGTTCTGCAGTTAACGGTTTATTATAGCTCTTTCATATGCTTTTTGCTCTTTCATTTTTACTTTGAAGATAAGAGGTGGCAATTGTTGCTTTAAGTTGTTGAGTTTTAGCCTGCCATAGAGTAAATCATCCTCCAAGTTTAGGCCATTTTTTTTTCCCCCAGTCATGTATGTGTGGAAGCTTGCCAGAGATGCTGCACACGTGCACTTTGAGGAGCTGCTTTCCTCTTGTCCCTGCTGTTTTATCTGACCGTGTGCATCCCCTGGGCTCCATGCACGTGGAAAAGCTCTGCATACAAAACTGAGCTCTTTCAAAGCTTCATTTTTCATGCTCCAGCAGCATGCTATGAAATATTGGGAGATGGGGTGAAGCAAAGAGTCTGGGAAGTAAAGAGTGAGTGGAATAGAATGGCTCAGGTTGGAAGGGAGCTCAGAGCTCATCTCCTCCACCCTCCCCACCATGCCCAGGGACACCTCTCAGCTACACTCAGCTGCTCAAGGCCTCATCCAGCCTGGCCTGCAGCACCCCCAGCAAGGAGGCAGCCACAGCCTCCCTGGGCAGCCTGTGCCACACTCTCACCACCCTCACACTCAACAACTTCTTCCTCAGCTCCACTCTCAGCCTGCTCTACCTTAGTTGCAAATCAATGCCCCTTGGCCTGTCTCCAGCCCCCCTGATGCAAAGTCCCTCTGCAGCCTTCCTGCAGGCTCCCTTCAGCTCTTGGCAGGCAGCTCTGAGGTCCCCTAGAGCCTTCTCTCCTCTGGGATGCACACCCTCAGCCTGTGCTCACAGCAGAGCTGCTCCAGCCCTTGCAGCATCTTTGTGGCCTCCTCCAGCAGCTCTGTGTCCTCCTTCTACTGGGGACAGCAGCCCTAGAGGCAGGATTGGAGGTGAGGTCTGAGCAGAGCAGAGCCAAGGGGCAGAATCCCCTCTCTTGCCCTGCTACCCACACTCTTCTGGCTGCAGCCCAGCACACAGCTGCCTACTGGGTTGCATGAGGGCACTGCCAGCTCATGGTGAACTTCTCAGCAGCCAACACCCCCAAGTCTTTCTTCACAGCTACTCTTAACCCAGCCTGGATTTGTGCCTCTTTTTCCATTTTAGGGTCCGTGTGATTTGATATTTATTGTGCTGCTGTACAGATGAGAGTTTGTTTGTGTCCCTTTGCAGGAAGAGGACAGACACTGCTGAACTGAGGCAGGGCTGAGTCCCAGCCTGGGCACTGTCAGCCCTGTCTGGAGGGTGGCCCAGCTGCCAGCATATGCCACACCAGTGCCAAGCACCATGGCTTTGCTTCTCAAGCAGAGCCTGGCCTGGCCTTGGTGAGCATGTGATTTAACACTCCCTGCCCAAACTCACCCAGGGTGCCAACCCCTCCTGGATTTCTCAGTATTCCATTTGGGCTCCCACATACCTCAGACCCACAGGAGCTTTGTAATTTACTGCTTCATGTCCACAGTGGCACTCATAGTTTTAGCACATGGGCAGTGAGGAGAACATTCTTCTCTAAGGTATGTATTGGAGTAGAAACTGTAACATCTGACCACATTAAGGGCCCTTAAAGGGTAGCAGAATTTGTATGTCAGGAGCAGGGTAGGGCCCAGACTTTGCAGAAGTGTTGGCTGGGAAAAAAACCTACTCAGTAACTCGAGCAATTTGTGGGTTCTTTATGGTCAAGATCCATAGTGAATTGGTGTAGGTATAAAAGTCAGGGTTTACAAAATGCTCCTTGCCCAAGAACAGCTAAACCAAAACACAGCCCAATCCAGGACCCCCTGAGGTGTTTCATGGAGTGTACCAGGAGGTGAAACTAAGTCCAGTTCGCTGAAGTTAGACTGAAAGCTCTGCCCAGGCTTCAGAAAAAAAACCTACACAGCTGTCAAAAGAGCTCAGGACTAAATGAATGCAGTTAAAAGCAGTGATAATCCTGGTTTGTTGTTGCATCAGTTTGCCTCTTTCTGCTTTGTTTGCTTCTATTTACTTTACTTCTCCTGAATCTAATATTTAAAGCCACTGGAATGGACTGACCAGGGAGGTGGTGGAGTTGCCATCCCTGGAGATGTTTAAGAATCATGCACTGGCACAGGTTGCCCAGGGAGGTTGTGGCTGCTCCCTCCCTGGATGTGTTCAAGGCCAGATTGGATGAGGCCTTGAGTAACCTGTACTAGTGGGAGGTGTCCCTGCCTATGGCAGGGGGTTGGAACTGGATGATCCTTGAGGTCCCTTCCAACCTTACCATTCTATGATTCTATGAATCATAGAATCAGTCAGGGCTGGATGGGTGACAACCCCCCTGCCATGCCCAGGGACACCTCACACTAGATCAGGCTGCCCACAGCCTCATCCAGCCTCGCCTTAAACACCTCCAGGCATGAGGCTTCCACCACCTCCCTGGGCAACCCCTGCCAGACTCTCACCACCCTCATGCTCAACAACTTCTTCCTAACATCCAGTCTGAATCTGCCCATTTCTAACTTGGTTCCATTCCCCTCAGTCCTGTCACTGTCTGACAGCCTAAAAAGTCCCTCCCCAGCTTTCTTGTAGCTCCCTTCAGATACTGCAAGGTTGTATGTGGCACTTGGTGGCATGGTTTAGCTGATGTGGTGGTTTTAGGTTGTAGGCTGGACTTGATGATCTCAGAGGTCTTTTGCAGCCTCAGTTGTTTCTGTGACTCTATGAAAGAGTGTATGCTGTTGGCTCTGGTGCCTCTTTGCTGTGATTGGTGTGTTTGAAGCCATTGTAGTAACAACCAAGAGTCTTTGGGTTACAAGAGTTTGGGCTCTGCAGCCTGGAGAAGAGAAGGCTTCCAGGAGACCTTGGAGTGGCTTTTCGGGATCTGAAGGAGGCTACAAGAGGGCTGGGGAGAGACTATTGACAAGGTCTTGGAATGACAAGATGAGGAGGAATGGGTTTGAAGTGGCAGAGGGGAGATTGAAAGTGGATGTTAGGAGGAAGTTGTTTGCAGTGAGGGTGGTGAGACACTGACACAGGTTGCCCAGGGAGGTTGTGGCTGCTCCCTCCCTGGAGGTGTTCAGAGCCAGATTGGAGGAGGCCTTGAGTGACCTGTGCTAGTGGGAGGTGTCCCTGCTATGGCAGGGAGTTGGCACTGGATGATCCTTGAGGTCCCTTCCAACCTTACCATTCTATGATTCTATGATTCTAAGTTCTTCAGAGCATCAAGCTGTGCCAGGGCAGGTTCAGGCTGTATGTTAGGAGAAAGTTGTTGCCAGAGAGAGTGATTTGCATTGGAATGGGCTGCCCAGGGAGGTGGTGCAGTGCCCAGCCCTGGAGGTGTTTCAGAGGAGGCTGCATGAGGCACTCAGTGCCATGAGTTAGTTAATTAGAAGGTGTTAGGTGCTAGGTTGGACTCAATGATCTCAGAGCTCTTTTCCATCCTGCTTCATTCTGTGAGGGCCTGGGAGAGAACTTGCAGCAAGCTGAGGCATTTGCTGTCTGTCACAGGGCCACATGCTGAGAAATGAGCATGCAAATATTGAGCAGTGCTTCACTCAAGGAGGAGAAATAGTAAGTGTGGAATCATGTCTGGTGCCACAATCTGACACAGTCATCTCCCTTCTCTCTTGCAGAGCCTTAGCGAGTCAGCGCTGCCCAGTGTCTTAAAGCAGCTGCTGCCCATGGTCAAGTCTAGCAGCCAGAGGAGAAAAGATGATTATACCTGTGAGGACTTCCTTGTCTTGCTGGCATACATGTATTCTGTGGTTGGAGACATCAGCAGTGGGAAAGAGCTGGATGCAGCTGAAGAAGAGGTGAAAAAGGCCCTAGCCAAGGCCATTTGTGACGAGCCGGAGCTGTCTCCTTTGCTGCAGAAGATGACAGGTAAGGTTCTGCCTGGTGTGGTGAGAAAGTGGATGGTTGGGAATGCAGGAACTGGGATTTCCTGCAGATTTGTTCCATCTCCCACGTGCCAGTGTGTGCCAAATGCTGACAGAGGCTGTCCTTGAAGAGTGCTGAGTCTGATGGAAAGCTCCACCAGTTGCTCTTTTGCCGCTGTGTTTTCTTTAGGTAAATCTCTTCTGCAGTTTGCCTTCATTGATCAGTGTAGAGCTGAGCCTGAGAAACCAAAATCTGTTCTGGAAACATGTGCAGTGAACCACAGTTGTTGCAGCAAAAAAAAAAAACCCTCACTGTTGGGTTTAGACACATTTCTTCTTTTATGCCACAGAGGCCAGCAGGAGCTGGCATAAAAGAAGAAATATGTCTAAACCCAACAGTGAACTCAAGCAACATGAACATCAGCCCCTAAAAACAGCACACTAAGCCTTTATTTAGATGAGCACTCATGGCCTAGGAAAACTCTGACCTCTTGCTGCTGGTGCCATGCTTCACCAGCAAACAATTACTGAAAGCATTAATTAAAATGAGCGAGCAGTGGCTCCAGGGTGGCTTCATCTGAATGACAGAAGGGGATCTCACTTCCTGCTGTGGCTTTGCTCTTTGGTTACTACCCACAGCAGGTCAGTGACCAGGTCATCTTTGAGGTAGGGAACATAAATCAAGATGTTATGAGGAGCCTTTGCCAAGAATAGGCCTAAATGGAGAGTCTCAAAGGAGGTGGAACGATGCTGCTGTTGGTTATCCTGGTGAAATTCCCTGTGGACACTTCCAAATGCAGGTGTGGTCTGAGTGGTCTGCCCTGGCTTTGGGTGTGAAGTGCTGCCATGCTTGAAAGACTTTTCCTGTAGGGATGGACATGGTCAGTCAATAGCTGCACTGTGCTGTTGCTTTAATACCCCTGGCCACAATGCCTGGAGGTTTCTCACTGGATTTTCCTTTCCTGCTGTTTGATATGCACTGCACATCTTGTTTGGAGCTGCCCTCACAACGTCAGTGACAGAATCACAGAATCACAGAATGGTTTAGGTTGGAAGGGACCTCAAAGCTCATTCAGTTCCAACCCCCTAACATAGGCAGGGACACCTTCCACTAGATCAGGTTGCCCAAGGCCTCATCCAAGCTGGCCTTGAGCATTTCCAGGGAGGTTGTGGAGCACAGAATCACCCAGTCTTTGATCACATTGGGTGATTCTGTGCTCCACAGCCTCCCTGGGCAACTTGTGCCAGTGTCTCACCACTCTCACTATAAAGAACTTCTTCCTAACATCTAGTCCAAATCTCCCCTCTGCCAGTTTAGACCCATTCCTCCTCATCCTGTCATTACCAGACCTTGTCAGTAGTCCCTCCCCAGCCTTCCTGGAGCCCCCTTCAGATCCTGGAAGGCCACTCCAAGGTCTTCTGGAAGCCTTCTCTTCTCCAGGCTGCACAGCCCCAACTCTCTCAGCCTGTCCTCGCAGCAGAGCTGCTGCAGCCCTCTCAGCACCTTGGTGGCCTCCTNCCTGTAGTAGTGGGAGGTGTCCCTGCCTATGGCAGGGGGTTGAAACTAGGTGATCTTTGAGGTCCCTTCCAACCTTACCATTCTATGATTCCATAGTAATATATATGTGTGGAAAAAAACTTACTCAGTGTTAGTGGTGTTGTGTTTGATGGAGCTGTTCAACAATACATATTTTTGGTAGGTTGTCTTAAGGACTTGGGTAATAAAAGCTGAATGTCACAATTCCAAGGTTTCTTCTGGGTGTGGTTGACCACAGACATATGTTCTCCATCACTCTTGCCAGCTGAATGTTGCAAATTGGAGACCAAAACATGATGGACAGTGATGCTTTTCAGCAGAATGCCAGGTTTGAGGGGGCATTTGGGGTGGGTCTATTTGGCAACTGTGATTAAAAAACCCCCAAAGCTCTAAAATATCTTACCCACTTATTGAGCTTTGTAAATGTCCACGTAGAGCTGTGCACAACTGCAGATGTATGCAAAAGTAATGCTAATAGGCCAGCAAAACAATCACAAAATCTGTTTTTTCAGCTGCACTCCTCTTTTTCAGCTGCAGATCTCTGTGGGAGCTTTGTAGAGCAGATCTGCCTTTCATAGTGTGCTCTGGAGGCCAGCAGGGAAGACAGCTAATGCTGTCCATGTCTGAGCTCTCAGCTGGTAGGGCTGGAGGTAGCAGTGCATCTTCTGCATGTGGGAGAGCTCTCAGCTGGTAGGGCTGCAGGTAGCAGTGCACCTTCTGTGTGTGAGAGCTCTCAGCTGGTAGGGCTGCAGGTAGCAGTGCACATTCTGTGTGTGAGAGCTCTTAGCTGGTAGGGCTGCAGGTAGCAGTGCACCTTCTGTGTGTGAGAGCTCTCAGCTGGTAGGGCTGCAGGTAGCAGTGCACCTTCTGTGTGTGAGAGCTCTCAGCTGGTAGGGCTGCAGGTAGCAGTGCACCTTCTGCATGTGTGACAGCACTCACCTATGTGAGAGCTCTCTTCTGTGGCAGGAACCATCACCATGGCTGCATTGTAAGGATGAAAAACTTGCTCATAGGCTGGCTCCAGTCAGATGCTAAATGCAAAAACTCCTCTCAGATTGTGGCAGTGTTTCTTTCTGCCATGCCCCCTGTGTGTGCCTTGGCACTGAGGAGGTGGTGTCCTTGCCCTGTGGAACCCTCCCAGGCTGGTGTGCAGACAAGGCACAGCTGGACTGAGCTTTCCCTTTTGCTTTGGGTGACAAAATGTAGTCTCTGTTGATAGAGCCGAAGAGCTTCATCCTGCCACAATGCAGACTGTGCTGCCACAGCCAGAGGAAACCCAGACCATTTTCTCCCCAGCTCTGGAATGGGAGTTGGATGTTCAAGGGGATTTTATTTTTTTTCCTGTTGCTTCTACTGATTTTATAGACCCCTCTGAACCCCCTCTCTGGCTGGCAGAGGCTGTGTGCAAGCTGACCTCCTGCTGTCTGTGTTCTTGTCTCTTGGACACGCTCCACTGGAATGTGTTTGTGGTCCAGCAGTCCCAGAGGATGGTGGATCTGACAGGGATCCAGGAGCACAGGGAAGGCAGGAGCAAAGCTGCTGCCTGCCCATGCAAGAAGGGACTGCATAGGGAGCTTCTGCAGGTGGATGAACCTCGGAGTGCAGTCCTTCAGCCCTTCATGGCAGCAGAGCTGTTGAAGAGAGAAGATCCCTTACATCTCCCAGGACATTAATGTGGTTTACACAGCAGTCAGAAGGATTCATGGGGATTGCTGTGACCTCTCTGCAAAACAAAGGGGAAATTGGGAATGCACCAAAGCAAAGACCTGCTCTGCTTTAGCAGGCTCTGCAGGTGCAGGCTACGTGTCTTAATCTTTGCCAGCTCTCCTTAGGACCCTTGAACTGTCCAAGACCCCAGTGCCTTTCTGCTGAGACCTTCCCAAGGGCTTTTTCCTATTTCTCTTTCTCAAAATCTGTGGATGTGGATGCCAAATGTGAGACAGAATCACACAATCACAGAACAGATTGAGTTGGGAGAGACCTCCAAGCTCATCCCAAGTCCAACCCTCAACCCAGCACTGAAGGGTCGACACTAAACCATGTCCCTAAGCACCAGGTCCACATTGTACTTGACCCCATCTGCAGTCCTGTGTGCAGTTCTGGAACCCTCAGCACAGAAAGGACATTGGAGCAGTCCAGAGGAGGCCTCCAGGATGCTCAGAGGGCTGCAGCAGCTCTGCTGTGAGGACAGGCTGAGAGAGTTGGGGCTCTGCAGCCTGGGAAAGAGAAGGCTTCGAGGAGACCTTGGAGTAGCCTTCCAGGATCTGAAGTGGGCTCCAGGAAGGCTGGGGAGGGACTACTGACAAGGTCTGGGAATGCCAGGACAAGGGGAATGGGTTTGAAGTAGCAGAGGGGAGATTGAAAGTGGATGTCAGGAGGAAGTTGTTTGCAGTGAGGGTGGTGAGACACTGGCACAGGTTGCCCAGGGAGGTTGTGGCTGCTCCTGCCTGGGGGTGCTGCAGGCCAGGGTGGATCACAGGATCACAGGATGTAAGGGGTTGGAAGGGACCCAAGGGATCAGCAAGTCAAACCCCCAAGGCCTTGATCAGCTAAGTCTAGTTGAGAGGTGTCCCTGGGCATTGTGGGGAGGGTGGAGGAGATGAGCTCTGAGCTCCCTTCCAGCCTAAGCCACTCTTGTGACATTTTGTTTGGATTTCATGATTTACATTAAACTGTGTGGTAGGAGACAGCCCCAATGTGTGCCCAGGGGTGCTGAGGAAAAAACAAAACTAACCAACTTCCATATATATATATTTATATTTTTGTCCCCAGCACCTGGTCTCCCTTGGCTCCAGACTGGCTAATCATTTTCATTGAAGTGTTTATAACATGAAGTCTTGGGTTTGGGGTTGGTTTTTTTTCTGTTGTTGTTGTTTTTTAGCCCTTTTTTAACATGAGCCATATGCCTGGAGCTCTGCAGGCTGCTGTCCCCCTGCCAACTGCAACAGGAAACTGATAGGGTGCAGTTTTCATTCATTATTTGTGTTCTTTTTTTTCCAGCCTGTGAGTTCAGCAGCATTTTGAAGATGCTTCTAGGATCAAATAT
>VWZE01009104.1:70860-83352 GCA_013396675.1 Eubucco bourcierii | reverse complement strand
TGACCAGGCAGGTAGGTAGGTGCCCTCCTCCACTCTTTCTACAGACTAAGCTTGGGGGTTGTAGTGACCAGGCAGGTAGGTAGGTGCCCTCCTCCACTCTTTCTACAGACTAAGCTTGGGGGTTGTAGTGACCAGGCAGGTAGGTAGGTGCCCTCCTCCACTCTTTCTACAGACTAAGCTTTACTTTCTCTTCTCTATTAATACTCCAAGTCAATCCTGGCAGAAGCTGATGTCTGCGAGTCCCCTGTGTAGTTTCTTGCCCACCTTGCAGTAGGGAAGCTGCTCATAAAGCTTCTTAGGCACCTTGGCAGGCATTTGAAGAGCCTTTTTTTTCCCCATGCTTTTCCTTACTGTTTTGTTTTTCCCAAGAAAGGAGAATGTAGCCAGAAGATTGTGCAGCACCAAGCTGCCAGGACTCAGTTCCTGGGGTCTTATAGCTTAGCTAAAACTCCTGAGTGTTTTCCCCTTGCTGAAGGCTGCCTGCTTGCTTTGACCATCAATGATTTTGAAGGGAAAAAAAAAAAAAAAAGGATTTTTTTCCCCCCAAATCTGTTTAATATAGATGCCTCTTCAGTTTTCCCTGCCCTTCATTTCAATGAGTTTTCAGAGGCTTTCAAACCAGAACCACACAGGGCTTCTCTTTTCAAGTGTTGCTGGACAGAGCTGATAATCTCCCCTCTGTGGCTGGGGCACAGAATCTTCCTTATATAGCTTTCCTGAACAGGATACCTTTGTTCTGCAACAGATCTTGCCTTGTTTATTCCTGATAACCATGCTCAAGTCAGTATAAATGACACTTCCAGATAACTTTCTTCCTCCCTGATAACAATCTGGTAGTTTCTAGCACTTTCCAGAAGTGTCTATTTCTGTTTGGCTGTCTTTTGCTTTTTTATAGGGTGCATTTAGTATGGCCAAAGTAGTAATTCTTTCAGTATCTGCCAGCTAGGTCAGGTTTGAGAAGAGTCTCTTCAAAGCAGTGTCTGTTCAGAGCTGACTTGTTTATGTGCATTTTCTGCTCCACCAAAAAAAAAATGGAGCATCAGTTCCTGGTGCCTGAGAAAAAATGCCTGGGAAAGGTCTCAGATGAGCAGGTATGACTTGGAAAATCATCTGCCAGAAAAACTCTCTGCTCCTCCTGCATGTTTCAGATCTTGTTTGGTTACAGGCTTTGGGCACTGACAGATGTGGAGGCAGCAATGTGTCACATTCTAAGGGAAGTGGTCTGGATCCAGGCAACTTGCTAGCAAAGCTCTTCAAGGGTCACAGAATCATAGAATGGTAAGGTTGGAAGGGACCTCAAAGATCATCCAGTTCCAACCCCCTGCCATAGGCAGGGACACCTCCCACTAGCACAGGGCACTCAAGGCATCCTCCAACCTGGCCTTGAACACCTCCAGGGAGGTTGTGGAGCACAGAATCACCCAATGTGATCACATTCTGTGATTCTGTGATCAGATTGGGTGATTCTGTGCTCCACAACCTCCCTGGGCAACCTGTGCCAGTGTCTCACCACCTTCACTGCAAACAACTTCCTCCTATCATCCAGTTTCAGTCTCCCCTCTGCCACTCCAAACCCATTTCTCCTCTTCCTGTCATTACAAGTCCTTGTCAAAAGTCCCTCCACAGCCTTCCTGGAGCCCACTTCAGATTCTGGAAGGTCACTCCAAGGTCTCCTGGCAGCCTTCTCTTCTCCAATTAAACTGGCAGAGGAGATTGAAACTGGATGTGAGGAAGAAGTTGTTTGCAGTGAGGGTGGTGAGACACTGGCACAGGTTGCCCAGGGAGGTTGTGGAGCACAGAATCACCTTTTTCATGAGCAAGAATTAGAGATCAAAAAAAAAAACTTTTTCATGAGCAAGAATTGGACATCACAGAAAACCTTTTTCATGAGCAAGAAATGGAGATCAGAAAAACCTTTTCCATGAGCAAGAATTGGACATCACAAAAAACTTTTTTCATGAGCAAGAATTGGACATCACAAAAAACCTTTTTCATGAGGAAGAATTAGAGATTACAAAAAACCTTTTTCATGAGCAAGAATTGGAGGTCACAAAAAAAAACTTTTTCATGAGCAAGAATTGGAGATCACAAAAACCTTTTTCATGAGCAAGAATTGGACATCACAAAAAAACCCTTTTTCATGAGGAAGAATTAGAGATTACAAAAAACCTTTTTCATGAGGAAGAATTAGAGATTACAAAAAACCTTCTTCATGAGCAAGAATTGGAGATCACAGAAAGGCTTTTCACCATGAAAGGGTTAAAGTTCTGCCTAATCTCTGATGGAATTGAAGCCCACCTGAGGCTCAGATCAGGGTGGGTTTTTAACAGGATCAGCCATGGCTTTCACTGGGGTTCAGACTTCCATTCCCATGCAGGTACTTCTGTTCTAAAAAAGGATAAGCATAGAAAATATTCATCCATTCTTCTTAAAAATAAACAAAAAAACCCAACAAAAGAGCCCTGTTTTAGCTTTCTGGAGGAGCTGCTCTCTGCAGAATGGGCTCTGATGAGATCCATGCACACAACAGGAAGTCCAGAGGAGGGCCACAAAGATGATCAGAGGGCTGGAGCAGCTCTCCTATGAGGACAGGCTGAGAGAGTTGGGGCTCTTCAGCCTGGAGAAGAGAAGGCTTCGAGGGGACCTGATAGTAGCCTTCCAGGATCTGAAGGGGGCCTACAGGAAGGCTGGGGAAGGATTATTTACAAGGTCCTGCAATGACAGGACAAGGGGCAATGGGCTTAAACTGGCAGAGGGGAGATTTAGACTGGATGTTAGGAAGAAGTTCTTTACAGTAAGGGTGGTGAGGCACTGGAACAGGTTGCCCAGGGAGGTTGTGGCTGCTCCCTCCCTGGAGGTGTTCAAGGCCAGATTGGATGAGGCCTTGAGTGACCTGTGCTAGTGGGAGGTGTCCCTGCCTATGGCAGGGGGTTGGAACTGGATGATCCTTGAGGTCCCTTCCAACCTTACCATTCTATGATTCTATGATTCTATGATTCTAAGTTCAGAAGACAGGGGATGGCAGCTGAGAGTGGCTCCATCTGCTCTGCAAACACATTTTACTGTAAGGCAGAGGCCAAAGCAACTGACAAAACCAAGCCATGATTTAGGGCTGGAGGCTGAACTCTGCCCCTTTGTCACGCTGACTGCAGGAGCTTCCTGCTGGACCCGATGAGCTGGCAGTATCTAATGCAGATTGGTGCTCTAAGGAATGCCAGATCCAGAGGTGCTGCTGAAACAAATTGCTGTAACATTAGGAGAGAAGGGGAGTGTGCACTGAGCAGTGAGACACCTTAATTGCTAATCTCACTGATGAAGACTGGAGAACATCATAGTATTGTGGAATCACAGAATGGCCTGGGCCAGAAGGGAGCTCCAGTCTGGTCCCCTGCAGTCAGCATCCCCACTAGCCCAGGGCCCCATCGAGCCTCGCCTTGAATATCTCCAGGGATGGGACCTCAGCCACCTGCATGGGCAACCTGTTGCAGTGCTCCACCACCCTCATAGTGCAGAACTTGTTAGAGTCATGGAATCATAGAATGGTAAGGTTGGAAGGGACCTCAAGGATCACCTAGTTCTAACCCTCTGTCATAGGCAGGGACACCTCCCACTAGTACAGGTCACTCAAGGACTCATCCTTGTTCCTAACATCCAATCTAAATCTGCTCCTCTCCAGCTTGAAGCCATTGCCCTCATCCTGTCCCTGCAGGCCTTTGCAAACAGCTTTTCTCCATCCTTCCTGTAGTACACTTCAGGTACTAGCAGACTGCTATTAGGTCCCCCCAGAGCCTTCTCCTCTCCAGGCTGAGCAACCCCAGCTCCCTCAGCCTGTCCTCATAGCAGAGCTGCTTCAACCCCCTGATCATTTTTGTGGGCTTCTTGTCAAAGGAAGACTTGAGAGAGCAGTGTCATGTCCATGGAGAAGAGAAGGCTTTGAGGAGACCTTGGAGTGGCTTTCCAGGATCTGAAGGGGGCTACAGGAAGGCTGGGGAGGGACTATTGACAAGGTCTTGTAATGACAGGACAAGGGGAATGGGTTTGAACTGGCAGAGGGGAGATTGAAAGTGGATGTTAGGAGGAAGTTGTTTGCAGTGAGGGTGGTGAGACACTGGCACAGGTTGCCCAGGGAGGTTGTGGCTGCCCCCTCCCTGGAGGTGTTGAAGGCCAGGTTGGAGGAGGCCTTGAGTGACCTGTGCTAGTGGGAGGTGTCCCTGCCTATGGCAGGGGGTTGGAACTAGATGATCCTTGAGGTCATTTCCAGCCCTACCATTCTATGACTGTATGATTTCCAGAAGCAAGACTGCTCTCCATAGCTGTGTAGCACACAGGCTAAGCACAGGCAGCAGCTACAAACTCCTGTGCCTTGCTGCTCGGCTGCTCCACTGCCTGACTGCAATAGCAGTGCTTCATTTGGTGCTGTCTGCAGGACATGCTGTGGTTCTCCAGTTAGCTCCAGTCCTATTGCAGAACTATTCTCTAAACATAGACACTTCTGAAAAACATAACAACCCCAAGCCTCCTGGTAGGGAGCCTGTCTAGATTCATTGCTCGGCTGCGTGACACACAGTACGAGAAGGCAGCCACATGTTCCCAGCTGGAAAGTGATCAGTTGGATTATTCTGAGCCTTCAACAGTGTCTGTCTGTGTGCATCTGTACACAGACAGACACTCAGCCTTCAGATCCTGCTGCTAATGGCATTTCCAGGCTCAGAAGAAAAAGAGCTTGTGTACAAAACCCTTTATTTACCAGGAGTAGAATTTCATTGTGGTCTGCTCCCTGTTAGGATGGCAAGAGCATGCTCAGAGCAGTTAACTTCTGCTGTGTGTAGTTTAATTAATGAAATGATTAGATAATGTCGTGATTAGATTGATCATTTAACCTGTTAATGAGGGGAAACAAAAGAGTAAAATGATCTACTTTATCTATCTCTAGTGTGAGTGCAGGTTCTGCAATCCAGAGCTGTGTGTAAAGTAATACCTCCCTTGTAACCCTGCACAGTGGATAGTCCAGGGAGCTGGGAGTCTCCTGATGAGCTGCAGCCCTGCAACACAGTCATTCATCACATGCCTGTGACAGTCTCACCTGCATGCTGCCCATTAATCTATTCTCCAGCAGTGTCCCCAGAACAGCCTTGGAGTTGTCCTGCTGGAAAGCAGCTCCATGGAGGTCCTAGTGGGTACAAAGTTCTGCATGGGCCAGCAATGGCCAATGGTATCCTGGGGTGCAGGAAGCAAAGTGAGTCCAGCAGATCTAGAGAGGTTCTCCTCTACTCTGCCCTGCTGAGACCACACCTGGAATGTTGTGTCCAGGTTTGGGCTCCCCAGTTCAAGAGAGACAGAGACCTGCTGGAGAGAGTCCAGTGGAGAGCTGCAAGGGTGATGAAGGGACTGGAACATCTCTGCTCTGAAGGACTGAGAGCCCTGGGGCTATTTACTCTGGAGAAGAGAAGGCTGAGAGGAGATCTTATAAATGTCTATAAATATCTGAAGGATGGGTGTCAAGATGTGGGTGCCAGGCTCTTTGTGGTGGAACCCAGTGATGGGACAAGGAACAACAGGAACAAGCTAAAACACACGAGGAGAAACTTCTTTACTGTGAGGGTGCCAGAGCCCTTGAGCAGGCTGCCCAGAGAGGTTGTGGAGTCTCCTTCTATTGAGACTTTCAAAGCCAACCTGGATGTGTTGCTGTGTGACCTGCCCTGGGTGATCCTGCTTTGGCAGGGGAGTTGAGCTGGATGATCTCTGGAGGTCCCTTCCAACCCCCAACCTGCTGTCACTCTGTGATTCCCAGGCCATTTTGCAGTTTCCCTGCATACATGGAGGGCCCTTCCAACCCCTAACATCCTGTGGAAGGCACAACAAACTCAAAGTGCTACAAATCTTTTTTTCCTCATCCTATCAAAGGTAAAACTTCCTCCAAAAGTGCTCATCCTTGGAGGTGTTTAAGGCCAGGCTGGATGAGGCTGTGGCCAGCCTGATCTAGTGTGAGATGTCCCTGCCCATGACAGGGGGGCTGGGACTGGATAATCCTTGAGCTCCCTTCCAGCTCTGACAATTCTGTGTTTCAGTGATTCTATCTTATGAACCAGTTCTGCACTACAAAGGTTATTGTGCATTTCTCTTGCATTTGAAACTCATTATGCTGTGCATGATCTGTTCCTTGCATGAGGAGCCCTACAGCTGTGAAAGGCTCCCACTATGGTTGGCTTAATGAGAAATAAAGAGTCAAGAAATTTGGCACCTCTTTTTTCTTTTTTTTTTTTTTTCCCCTCCTTCTTTGTTCCAATAGCAAATGTTAAACACATGGAGACCAAATAATTGCTGCAGCAGTGTTAAGTGATTGGAGTGGCATTGCAGCAGGGGTCATTTTGCCTGGCACATTAATTTCTAATTAGTGTTTTAATAGACTAATTAATGTTGCCAACTGAAAATCTGTGGCCTGAAAATCTGGGGAAAGCATCAGCAGCAATGCTACTGCTTGATTTTCTGAGTGTTCACAGGATCACAGAACTGTCAAGGCTGGAAGGGAGCTCAAGGATCATCCAGTTCCAAGCCCCCTGCCATGGGCAGGGACACCTCACACCAGAGCACATTTCCCAGAGCCAAATCCAGCCGGTCCTTAAGAAACTTCCAGGGATGAGGCTTCCACCACCTCCCTGGGCAACCTGTGCCAGTGTCTCACCACCCTCATGCTGGAGAACTTTTTCCTCGCTTCTAATCTAAACCTCTCCTCCTCTAGCTTGAATCCATTCCCCCCAGTCCTATCACTACCCAACACCCTAAAAAGTCCCTCCCCAGCTTTCTTGCAGCCCCCTTCAGATACTTGAAGGGCACAATAAGGTCTCCTCAGAGCCTTCTCCAAACTAAACTACCCCAACTCTCTCAGCCTGTGCTCACAGGGTAGGAGCTGCAGCCCTCTGAGCATCCTTGTGGCCCTGCTCTGGACATGTTGTTATTTTGCATTGGACAAAGGAGTGTTTTTAGAAATCCCCCTCTTTGCTTTGCTGTTGGGAGCATGAGGACTTTGCAGCTCTTCTGTGGCTGGAGCTGGGTCATGTCCTTGCAGACTGTCAGCTGAAGCAGCTCTGGAGACTTTCAAAGCCAGCCTCTGGAGACTTTCAAAGCCAGCCTGGATGTGTTGCTGTGTGACCTGCCCTGGGTGATCCTGCTTTGGCAGGGGAGTTGAACTGGATGATGTCTGGAGGTCCCTTCCCACCTGTGATTCCCAGGCAGTTTTGCAGCCCTTCTGTGGCTAGAGCTGGATTATGTCCTTGCAAAGTGTCAGCTGAAGCAGCTCTCTGCTGGGAGCTCCTGGCAGCAATGGCTGCAGAGTTGGGCTCCTCAGTTACAATATTGTCCAAGGAGCTGCTTCGAGCAGCCGTAAGATCATTGAAATGTTTTCCGTGGGCTTTGCTTTGAGCAGTAGCCAGTTCACAGGCCTCCTGGGCTGCAAAGGTTGATTTGCATGTGCACCCACATGTCCTTCCAAGGTGCAGAAGGAGCAGAGGGCTGGTGGGATGGATCAGTGTGCCCATTGTGCTGTGGGAAGAAGGGAATAAACCAGCTCTATAAGGCCAGCCTGGGCTTCCCCTCTGCCGGGCTTCCTAAGCGGATCCTGTGGCGATAGATCTGTTCCCAGCATAAAGCTACTTTTTATGCTTTTTAGTACTTGCTGACCGTTTGCCAAGGATTTCTATGAAGTATCTGTTGAGCACAGCCTGAGACAACACCACCCTGCTTTCCCCCCAGCCCGTTTCCTGTGCTGGATGGGCAGCCCCCATGATAAACTGTAACACTACTCAAGGTAGGAAGGGTGAGCTGCCAGAAGCTATTTATCACTCGCCTGGCTTTGTACCCTGCACATCCGTCTGAAATTAAATTGAGGTTAGAAGAGGAGTTCTCTTCTCCCTCCAGCTCTGCCAGCGATAGGATCTTGCATAAAGATGCAGACAGAAGTTCAGTGTTTAGCCCTTAGATGTTCCCATGCCATGAAAAGAAGATGGAAGAGAGAGAAAATTTGGGTCAAACACCTTGGGTTTCTGACAGCTGAGTGCTGTGATGTCCATCTGCTGCAGCGAGGTGAATGCCTCTTTCTAGAGGCAGGTTTCAGGATGATGCTTTCTGAGCTGATACTCATGGTCAAAGTTCAGCTCAATTTTTCATCCTCTTTGGCTATTTTAGCTTAGAAAATATTAACATCTCCTTTCTATCTACTTGATTCTATGAATGATTCTTGAATCATTCTATGATTGATTCTTGAATCATTCTATGATTGATTCTTGAATCATTCTATGATTCTATGATGTTGCTGTTATGGGTAAAAAAGAGATTTCCCTTTTGTCTCTTGATGTTGTGGGTCCAAAAGAGATTTCTCTTTTGTCTCTTGCTCTTGTGGGTCCAAAAGGGATTTCTCTTTTGTCTCTTGATGTTGTGGATCCAACAGAGTAGAGCAGTTGGCCTTGCTATAGGCCAGAACACACAGTTAGTGTAGCAATCCCAACTCCTAGGCTTGGTTTTGCTCTATGATAAAGAAGAATTGGGTTTACTCCTTGATTTTTAAGGTCTGTGCATAAAGAACTCCAGGAAAGTAATTTACTTTGAGTCCTTTGATGTGCTTGGGGTTTTCCTTCACAAAGAAACAGTGATATGAAAGCTGCTCAAGTAAAGGAGGTGTTTTCAGCTATCTGAAAGCTCCAGGTTTGCTGCTTGGTTTTGCTGTGTGTTCTTTTTTGCTCCTGAATTTTGCTTGTCCAAGGAGAGGGGAGCTAAATAAATCCAGTAGCACAGAAGCAAATGAAAAACATCTGTTGCTGTGATTCAGGAATTTATGTGAGTCAGGTTTTATCAGCCTCTGAGCTCAGCACTTTGACTTACTTGTAGAATTTTCTGCAGTTTAAAATGCAAAACATAAAATGAATACTGGAGGAAGTGTTGAGAGTGTCCTTCACCTTTGGATAGGCCAAAAGCTGAAGAGGAATGAGAGGAAGGTGAGGTTTATAGTTTTGTTTTCTCTTTAATGGGAACTATTCAGAACTCCAAGGAAATAAGGAGGGCATCCTGGACCAAAGTGTGTCTTAGTCTGGTACTTGTGCCTGTAGGGGCTAATTCATAGAATCATACAAAGGTCATGCTGGAAGGGACCTCAAAGATCATCCAGTTCCAACCCCCTGCCATAGGCAGGGACACCTCCCACTAGCACAGGTCACTCAAGGCCTTCTCCAACCTGGCCTTGAACACCTCCAGGGAGGGGGCAGCCACAACCTCCCTTCTTCTTCAGCTCCACTCTCAGCCTGCTCTGCCTCAGCTCCAAACCATTCCTCCTTGGCCTGTCTCTAGACCCCCTGATGCAAAGTCCCTCTGCAGCCTTCCTGCAGGCTCCCTTCAGCCATTGGCAGGCAGCTGTACATGATCATATCTTTCACTCCATTTTCAAAGCATATGAATCAAGGTTCAGTCCTTTAAATGAGTCTCCAAGATGAAGCAAATCCTCTCTGTGTGCAGCCAAACCTGACAAGCCTTCCTGCTGTACCCTGTGCTTATCAAAGTGTCAGGTTGAACCAAGAACATTCTGTAAAAGTTATTCCTCATTATGACAAATCCTTTAGCTAGATTACAGCAGCAACAAATTCTAACCAGATTTTTCCTGCCAAGTTCACTGGGAGCACATCTGGAACTGGTTGACGTTGCTGAGTCTGCCATATCATGTTCCTTTTTGCTTTGAGAGGAGGTTGCTCATTGCTGGGAGCAATCTTAGGTGCAAGCTCATCTCCTTTCCCACCAATAACCTGAATGAGTGACCTGAGCTCCTTCCTCTGCTCTGTTTGGATAGAGCTAAGGTCTATAAACATCAAGAGAAGAGAGCTGCATTTGTGTGCTGCTACATCTTGACTCGGCAACAGAACGAAGGGACACAGCCTCAAGCTGTGCCAGGGGAGGTCTGGGCTGGATGTTAGGAGGAAGTTGTTGGCAGAGAGAGTGATTGGCATTGGAATGGGCTGCCCAGGGAGGTGGTGGAGTGCCCATGCCTGGAGGTGTTGAAGCAAAGCCTGGCTGGGGCACTCAGTGCCATGGTCTGGTTGATTGGCTGGGGCTGGGTGCTAGGTTGGGCTGGCTGAGCTTGGAGCTCTCTTCCAACCTGCCTGATTCTATGACCTGTTGGAGAGTGTATTGGGCAAGGTATTTATGGCTGAGAGCAGCCCTGAGGAACAGGCCCTGGGGGTCTGGGCTGATGAAAAGCTCCACATGAGGCTGCAGTGTGAGTGCAGCCCAGACAGCAACTGTGTGCTGAGCTGCAGCAAGAGCAGTGTGGGCAGCAGGGCAAGGGAGGGGATTGTGCCCCTTGGCTCTGCTCTCCTCACACCCCACCTGCAGTCCTGGGTGCAGTTCTGGAGTCCCCAGCACAGGAAGGCCATGGAAGTGTTGGAGCCAGTCCAGAGGAGGCCACCAAGATGCTGAGAGGGCTGCAGCAGCTCTGCTGTGAGGACAGGCTGAGAGAGTTGGGGCTGTGCAGCGTGGAGAGGAGAAGGCTGCCAGGAGAGCTTNGTGGCTGCTCCCTCCCTGGAGGTGTTCAAGGCCAGGCTGGATGAGGCCTTGAGTGACCTGTGCTAGTGGGAGGTGTCCCTGCCTATGGCAGGGAGTTGGAACTGGCTGAGCTTTGAGGTCCCTTCCAACCTAAACCATTCAAGATTTATACCTGTGTCTAGGCCCAGAGGGAGAGAGCACCATGGCCTCATCTCCCTGGTATTGTGCACGGCAGGAGAAGGAGTCTAAAAAGACCCTGAAACCTCCTGAGTGCATCCCCTGATCCCAGGCAGGAACAGTTCTACTTAAGCCCTTCCCAGCAGATGTTTACCTTCCCAGTTCTTAACAACTGTCCATGCAGTGCTGTAAAACTCCCAACACTCCCCTAGAGGCTCGGGCTCATCCCTTCCCCTTCCTGCAAAAGTTCCTCCTAGCATCCAGTACCTTAAATCTTCCTGCAACTTAATCCCAGCCTCAGTGGCCACAGCAAAGCCTGTTAGGTAAAGAGTGACTGAGAAGAGCATGTGAAAAACATTCTCCTGTTCCTTCCTGGCCTCTGTGCCTCAGACTAAATAGACCAAAGGCTCTTAATGTTGGTTTTGCCAGCACTGAGATCATAGATTGACAGAATCATAGAGTCACAGCAACATAGCATCACAGAATCACAGAAACATAGAGTCACGGAATCACAGAATCATAGAATCACAGAATCATAGTCACAGAATCACAAAATCATAGAATCACAGAATCATAGAACCATAGAATTATAGGATCACAGAATCACAGGATCAGAGAATGAGTCAGGGTTGGAAAGGACCACAATGATCATCCATTTCCAACCCCCCTGCCATGGGAGATGATTTCAGGCACCTTGCTGCAGGCCCTCTGGAAGTTTTCTGTGTGTTCCCTCAAGTGCAGTGATCATCCCAAGGAGCAATACTGCAGAGCAGAGGACTGGATTATTTTGTGTGCCTGCCACATGATGCTCCTGTCTGTAATTCTCAGCCTGAGGCTTGCTTCTCTTGCAGCTCTCTTTGCCAGTGTGACCTGTTCCTGCACTCCCCTTGCTAAAGACAGATGCCTGCCTCCTCCTGCCCTTTTAAACCTTCAGCCATTGCCTGTGCCTCCTCAAAGAAAGCCTGTAATGGGGTCTGAGATTAGCTCACTGACTTCTCTCAATTCTCTCAGGTGCAATTCATCTGGCCCAGCTGACAGCAAAACATCTCAACTGATCTAGTCTGGTTTTCCTCTGCTCTCTCCCTGAGCATTCAAACCACCTGATGCAGTCATCTTTGCTGGCAAAGGCTGCAGCAGGCATCCAACCCCAAAACCTCCTGGGTAATAACATGCATTTAACTTAGGTTTAATAACAGCATCCTTAGTTTTTGTTGTCCTCTCCCAGCAGTTCCTTCCTGCCTCTTCACTCCTCTTCCAATGTTTTCTTGCCATCCCTCCCATGGGGACATCAAAAGCAAGTGTGTTGGGAGGTGATTCTGCCCCTCTGCTCCACTCTGCTGAGACCCCACCTGGAGTACTGCATCAGTTCTGGAGCCCCTGGGACAAGAGGGATGTGGAGATGCTGGAGGGTGTCCAGAGAAGGGCCACGAGGATGAGCAGAGAGCTGGAGCTGCTCTGCTGTGAGGAGAGACTGAGCCAGTTAGGGCTGTGCAGGCTGGAGAGGAGAAGGCTCCCAGGTGACCTTCTTGTGGCCTTCCAAGATCTGAAGGGAGCTACAAAAAAGATGGGGACTTTTTAGGCTGTCAGGGAGTGACAGGACTGGGGGGAATGGAACAAAGCTGGAGGTGGGCAGATTCAGCCTGGAGGTGAGGAGGAAGTTGTTCAGCATGAGAGTGGTGAGAGCCTGGCAGGGGGAGGTGGTTGAGGCCCCATGCTTGGAGGTGTTTAAGGCCAGGCTGGATGAGGCTGTGGCCAGCCTGATCTAGTGTGAGGTGTCCCTGGGCATGGCAGGGG